>CM033470.1:233347091-233657091 GCA_019447015.1 Hymenochirus boettgeri | reverse complement strand
AAATAAAGCAAAAGAGACAGAGAAATGTCATTACATAACCACTCAGCACATACAACATACAGTAGATATGTTATATATGTTTACTTTTACCTAAATTAGACACTATTCGGGCTTAATGCTGCATGTGTACATAACATATATGTGCTGAATATTTGCATTTTAAGAACCACTAACATAAATTGATATAAAAATACTGCACACACATTTAAATGCTATACTTTTTTTATACTTTTAGAAAATGTAATTGTAGGTATTGACCCGAATACATATTCTGTCATTTGTATTTAGATGCCATGAAAAAGAAGCCAAGGTTTCTGTGGCTTTAGAACAGTGGGAAACACTGCAATGGTTGTTAATGCATCTAGTTACTCTTCGTCAGAGAGAATCGCTGTATTGAGCTTTTCTGTTTCTTGCTAACTTCTTACAAATGCTGGGTACATTAGATAGGACTAGATAGCTCCCCATGTCACCTATTTTGTCAGTTCTTTTTGAGTCTATAGTATCTTTCACCAAATAAGTTAAATTATTGGCAAAGCTAGAACACTAGCAGGACTATAAAGTCTTCTATTGATAGGCTATTTAGAACAATAGTGTCAATTAAAAATACATTGGGGAAAAGTTGTGCATTGATTTCTATACACACACAGGAGAACTATTATTATGCAGAAAGTAAGAAACTACAGGTTACCACACAGTATATATGCATGTCTGCTGTCTATCACCCAGATAGATGTTTGCCATAAAGCTGAAGGGTTTGTTTTAACTTCTGATCATGAATGAGGCAAACATGACACAAGCATGCTAGAAAATGTCATCTACCATTTAATAATACAATGTTTAATGTAAGATATATGCATCCGCTGTTATACATCCTGATACCAAAGCAGACCCAGATAGCAATCTCCATGTTATCATGGTAGATTAAATATCAAATTTTACTGTCTGATATTTAATGATCAGTGTTACAATTATATATATATATATATATATATATATATATATATATATATATATATATATATATACCTTAACATTGGTGCGGTTGTGGATGCGTCTCTTCCTTTTCCAAATCTCCTCTGCATGCTGGTAACACCCAAAAGAAAGGGGCCGTTCAGCTAAGGCAGTGGAAATAAGAAGGGGTAAGAAAATTAGCTGATACAGCTCATTGTTATTTAGAAGTTGTAGAATTTATTCAGGCTCATTTCAGTTTTAGCTTTCATTCTTGTTTAAGTATAATTGATTATTGACACTTGTCCTGATCTGATTATCAAACACATTACGTAAAACCATAATTATGAAGAAAATGCACAATAAAGGTCATGCAGAAAGACACGGCAGAAATGGGACAAAAAAGCAAGAATACTCACTATAACACATTTGTCCATTGTATCATTTAAGCTAGGTACACACTATACAATAATACGGGCCAAATTATTGTATGGCGGCTTTTTACCGCCTTGATCGACCGCTGACCGTTCGTTCGTCCAAATCGGACAAACAAACGATCGGACAGGTCAGAAAATCACAACCGATCGTGCGATCCTCTATGGACCATCGGTCGTGCCTAACTATCGGACACGGCTGCTTTTGCCGCGACCGACAGTCCTTCCTACTGGCCGACCGGTCGAAAGCCTTGAACGGTCGGTCAGGAGGAAGGACTGTATAGTGTGTACCAGCCTTTAGTTACCTCTAGAAACCTTTAAACCTTTAGGTCTATAAACCTTTAAAGAGCTGATAATGATAACACTTTTTGAATGTGTTTAATGTTAATCTTGATTTTCAAAAACACTCAGGGGAATTAACTGAGATCTGCAAATAGCTAAGTCCCTTCTAAAAGTCATGGTAGCCCTTGGTCATTTAGCGCAAAAGGCTTACCATGGCTTTTAGGGAATTTCAGCTGCTGCACATCTTTAGGATTTGGCTGCCAACAATGATTTAAGATTGCATTTGCGTCTATATGTTTTTATTTATATCACAGAAATAAAATGTAAGGATTTTCAGAGAAATGCAATATAAAATCATTGCAACTGCATGAGGATGCAATAATAATAATAAAAGTCTTTCTTCATAAAAACCTGGGACACATAAGCTTTTCAAGTACGGTATCTATAAGACAATAAACACAATTCACATAGATTCTACTCTCTAGTAGAAACCTGTCAGAATTTTGCAACAGAGCAGTAAATCTGCAGCCAAAAGGTCTACCCACTCATGGCATCTAAATCTATGGCAGTAGTCCAGCAAGCATCTCCCAGTCACTAATACCAGAAATCAATTATATTTGCTGATCCTCGTGAGTTGCTCCCATGTAAGATTATCATGCACTTTCCCCAGAGCAGGATCATCCACAAGGCAACCCTAGGCACCTGCCTAGGGCCCAGAAAACTTCTGGGGGCCCAGCTTCAGAAGCAGTAACAATATTATAGTCTATACAATATATGTAGAAAAAAGGGGGTCCTAAATGATGATGGCCCTGCCTAGGGCCCCATATGATCATAATCCATCTCTGACTTTCCCGGACAACACTAATAATGTCAGTAGACTACTAATGTGCTCTCTATTTTAGAAATAAGATTGAGCACTGCATAAAACTTGCAGCTAAATTCACACAAGGACTAGCTACATTATTTTACATAAATCACAGGCTAGGGCACCTGTGGACTGTGGACTAATTCACAATGCTCCACTTCAGCCTAAATTCAGTTCAACCCAAATATTCTATGGTGTGTTTCTTCACTAATTTTAAAAAACCTTAGGACTAAGGTTTAGTTCATCATGTCTCTGATTTTGGGTCTTGTTTTATATTCTTCATCATAAACAGCACATAGTATTTATACTTTTCTCCAAATGCTGTTATTTCTGCACATTTAGTATTTTACATTATGTTTTTTGAAGTCTACATATGATTGGACAACTGTCCAATAGTGGAAAAATGTCTCAGCTGTAGTACACGACAGAGAAAACTCCTAATTAACAAAAATGGCTGCTTTGAAAGATCGCAAGTGTTTATTCTGTTGGAACTAGTTTCAATCATTTTCCTTTTTTCCATTCCATTCACCATTCTTGCTTTTACTATCTCTGTTCCTTAGTGCAATATTGTTTTCTTCACAACTTTTTAAACTCGAGATCCATAATCTGTTCAGTCAACACTCTTTAGCTTTAACAGACAGACTGCTCAGCCTAAATTGAGCTAAATACGCAATATTTTGTTTTTCACTTAGTGCTTAACTCTTAGTTGCTGGAGCAGTTCAATTTGCTGTTACCAACAGAACTAAAAAAAACTCAGTGTTATTGTGCAGGGTCAGTTACTGCGTAGCATTATGTGTCATTTATGTATAATGTAGCCTTGTCACCAAATTTGCACTAAATAAACCACTGTAACCAATTTTGCATCACCCTCATTTATAACTTGTGCTAAAAGCTATGTCTTTGTTTTGTACATATTAAAAAAAGAAATATTTTCACAGCATTTACAATCAATAACAGCCTGAAATAACTGCTGTGAAATATTCTGGATTATTGTATCTATGTTTTCTTAACTAAAGTAAAGAACTTGTCAAAAAAAAAAAATGTTGCCTGCATTGATACACTATTCTATGCTGGTTGTAACTGAGTGTTATTTTTTTAATGGTGAGAAGATTTTTTTTTTTTCTTGCTTTTTTTTTTCTTGTTCCCTCCATTTTTCTTTCCATGTTTAGGCTTTCCTCAGAAGTTACTGGCCTGGGGGCTCTGTAATGTATCTCAACATGTACATTACTTATAAACCTCGAGACAGGACTTTTCCAATGCCATGAACCAATGATTTCTATGGACCTTTAACAACACAGGAATTTCTGCTTGTTCTTACATTTCGTATGAGTGAGGGAGAAAATGATTTTTATGGTCTGTTTACTCCGTAGAATTGTTTTTTTTTTTGTTTTCTAACTGTGTTGCGTTTATTAATGTTACAGATCAAACAGTTATGAATAAGAAGTTAAAGTTCTACATTTATACAGCAGTTTTTATTTTGTTTTCTTTTTTTGGTAACTTTGTTTTTTGTTAAAGTTCATGCTTTGAATAGTAATATATATAAAGCATGAGCAAATAGTATTCCAAAACCACTGTATTTAACTGTAGATTTGATGGCAAGTTAAATTATTTGTTTTTTTTATATATACATATATATATACATATATAAATAAAATTCTTTTCCTGATTAAAATGAAAATAAGAATCTTTTTTGTGCTTGAGGGTTTCAGAATAGTCCATAATAATGGAAACATAATTATAAGTTAAAATTATAAAACTGAATGCAATAAACATGCTTTTAATGGAAATATACCAAAACGTGCATCCCACATGTCCATGTCAGTTATATAAGCAACCTCAGAAAGGGTAATTAAAGTTTATGGGGTAGATTTCCTACCACAAAGATGAATCCCTGAAATCACAAAAAGCTTTCCGAAAACTACACAAAAAGACAAAGAGAAATAATCCCTTAATTGTCTTTTTAAAAAAAAAAATGAATAAGGAATGGTATTTAAAAAAAAAGTTTCCTTTTCTCTTACAAACAAAACCTGCCACTTTAATACCGGCAATACATTTTCATACTACCTGATTTTCATTGCATATAAAATAAATCAATATAATAAAATTATTAAATTTTCTGCTGGTCCATATGTACAAAAACAAAACATTTTTTGATAGGTATTCTAAGATAATTCAGGTTTATTTAAATGACTACAATATTGATATTTTGTATTGCTTGTATTCACTGTATGCCTTAGGAATATCTTATACATGTGGAAAAGTAACTTTTAATAATACCCTTAATTTCCTTCTCAAATGCAGAAGAAAAAAATTCTATAGAAAAATAAACAACAAGGTGCCTAATATAATCTAAAATAAATATTAAGCATTTGATTCTGACCTCATGTTAGTGTCTTATAAAATCATAGGCTTCTACTGTTTAAATATATATATAAAAATACCTTTCAACATTCGCCCACCACCAGGATTGTCAGAGTAAAGGTTTGTACACACGTGCGATCTCGTGTGCCGACCCACGACGCACAATGTGTATGAACGGCCGTTTCGGGCGATAATCGTGCCGTGTATGGGCACTTTATCGGCCGAAACACCCACTTGTTCGTAGATCCGCCCAGCCAGTCGGGCAACTACATGTTTATCATGCAGTAAATTATAATTGTTTATATCTCAGTGACTAGGGGCCATATTTATAAACCCGCGGTATTGCTTTTTAGCGATACCACGCGTTAGTTAATCTACGATCGTGGTCGTAAATGTATGACAAGACCGTACATTTAAGACCGAACGTTCGTTAATTAACGAATACCGCAATGCTATTCTATGGGGATCGGTTTCCTAAATTTACAATTGTTACTGTAAATTTATGATCGGTATCGTAAATTTATGATCGTTAAACCGATTGTTAATCTCCGATCGGTTTAACGATCGTAAATTTACGATACAGATCGTTAAAGTCGCGGTATTGCTAAAAAGAGATACCGTGGCTTTATAAATATCATAGATTTTAGATTCTAAAATCAAAATTTTAAGCTATTAAGGTGGGCATAGATGCAACAACGCAATTATACAATTGGATGGAAAAATATTGTGTGATTGTCGGATGATCATCCATACATGGGTCGGCAACCGCACAATCTGCAGAATGTACGACCACAAACATAGCATGTATGGCCACCATAATTCTTAGGGACCCTAAATTCTAAATAACCACACACTGGTTATTTGTTAAGTACCTGATAAATTCTGAAAGGTCCTCTTTTATGTTAAAATGGCTGTATACAACAGAAATATAGAACATAAATGGACACATGAAAATTATTCAGTAGAATTGTTGGCTATCATAATTAGATCAGGAATTGTAAAGAATTGGTATTTATTACTTATCTAATGTAATATTCCAGTCTGGGTCTTAGGAAAATTTGTAAGGATATAAACATTACATATTTCCAATGCCTTCACCTATCATACTGTTCTGTGACCTAGTTTGGTTTAAGGAAACAAAGTCTGCAAGAAGGCCTCTTTAACTATACTAACAATATATAGAATGTGTTAAACATTTGCATAAAAGTTGTATTTTAAGAGTAGATTGTTAAAAAGAAGGAAATGTTCAGTAGTGAATTAACAAATAAAAATACTGGCAACATGCCTCCTGAACATAAAAAGTGGAAAAAATGTACTGAAACCTGTTTAGGCAGGACCTCTAAAATTGTTTAATTGCATCTAATTATTCAAATATGCAGGACAATTATCATATACATATAATTCAGCTGTACAGTATACAATTATACATTAAAAAAATGTTTGCCGTGTAATAAGTAGACATTAATCATGGGCATCTGATTTTGTTTCATAAGGCATCAAGAATTACCATCTTATGTCTTTCAAGATTATTTTTTATTCTTTTTTTAGCAAATAATATTTATTTGTATTCAAACATATTCAACAAAATAATAGGAACCAGGGACCAATATTATAAATTGATCTGTTGGACTAAGAACATGGAGAAATAATATCGCCTTATGTATAGTATATAAACATACCAGAGATTAGTATTTGTCGATTTCCATATTCTTCCAGTATGTTACATGTACTTACTCAGGAAATCTTAGATTGTATTTGTAAAAATCTTGTCTTGTTTCAATAAAACAGTTCTTGCAAAGACAATGATATTTTCCTGTGCTATTATTTGTATCACAATTTTGTTGTCTCCATTAATTGATACCTACAAGATTGCAATTATGTTTTATGTAAAAGGTCTTTGTCTCGGTTGACCAAAGGTTAAAAAATTAACAGGCGACATTGTTTCGCTTGGGGGGAAAATTTTGCCTATGAGCGAAAAACTATGCACCATTTACTGTAACACATGAAAATATTGTAATGAATCAAAAAGAAAACAAAAACTGATTTTTGCTTTACATGCAGTTTTGCTTGCAAGAAAACACAAGAAATATTCTATTAACCTTATTTGAAAGAGACATTTACAGTTTATTGCTGAAACAACCTGTTGTCAAATATAATGTTTCTTCTGTTAATTTTTTTACTATAATATTTATTGTCATAATGGTCAGATTTTCAAGTGATAATCAACTCACAATAAAGTCTATCAAACCGGAATCAGTTGTCCTACATGGTATAAGGCACACAAAAAACCATGCTTATTGTATCTATAAATTTAGTCTGGAAACTGACACATGAAATGAGTGGCATCCCCCATGTTTAAGCTTCAATCCTTAAGCTCACTCCTCACTGGAGAAGGTCTGCTTACATAATATATCCAATAATGGCCTTTGTCTTTGCCCTAACTGTGTTTTCTAGTAGCCAGTGTACTACAAATTTCCTGACCTGTTGTATGCTAATAAAATGCTTTATTTAGTTACATAAAATATTGCTAGTACAGTTCTGTTGTTTGCTGGTGCAGTGGACTATTCAAGCTTTCCACATTTCCAAATGTAAGCCTACCACGGACACTTGAAGACAAGATAACACTGAAATAAGCTTTCCTTTAAACCGTAATTTGCATTTAAAGTTTTAGCAAATTTGTGATCTAGGCTTGTATGTCTTGTGGATTTGCATTTTCAGAAAGTTATTTAATTACCATTTCAGACATCCCACCCTGACAAATGTGGCTTCTGGGCAGGGTGGGGAGAAATGGGCATGGCAGTGCAGCATGACGTCAATGACCTTGTCAAAATGGCAATACAGAGGGGGGTTGGGATGGGGCACGATGCATGATGTGATTTTCATCAATAAAGAGGTTTGGTTAGGGGCGTGGTGGCCAAAAAGAGGAGTTCCAGAGGCAGAGACTCCAGGTAAGTTCAGGTTGTGGGAGTTTGGGGTTGGTCTCCTGGAAGTGCGAGAGACCACGCCAAAATCTGGAGACTCCCGCGACTCCCAGGAGGGGTGGGATACCTGCCATTTTTTGGGGGGAAAAAAACATCAGAAAACAAAGCAATATATCTCAGTTCAGTCTCTTTTCAAACTTTTTTTAAATGTCATTTTATTTTGTTACTTAGTTTATGACCCATTTTGGATAGTGTAATAGAGGGTTTTGTATTTATGAAACAACAAATCACAAAAAGAAACACGGTGAACTCGCAAAAATAGAATCAATCAACCAACAAATTACAACAGTTTTGTTAATTTTCTTCTGTTTTATAACAAATGTTTTATGTATCTTGCATATTAATAAGAAGCAATTGTTCAGTACTTGGTAACAATATGGGAACATCTCTTAGCCACAAGGGAATACAAGGTTCTGTTGCACCACATACGGTAGCTTATTGATTCTTAGCAAACAAAAGACTAATGAAGAACCCTAGCTATTAGCAAAAGGAAACATGTATTGCCTTGCTGTAGTCTCCTATTAAAATTAGCTGTTTGTCATGTGGCTCAAACTTCTTTTACAGGGAGGGAACAAACAATAATTTAATTCAACTGGATTTGTTTTTAGCATGTTTTTAAACGCCCAGTGGTTCTTATTTAGTACATGTTAAATATATATATTAAAGTTTAGTTCTCCTTCCGGCCATTTTAGTTTTTGTGTTTGAAGGAGAACTATAGTCCAACATTAAGTTTCATTTAAAGCTGTTTCACAGGTTGTATAGCTTACGTTATATGAGACAATGTAAAATTCTTTTCAATCTGGGCACACCTATTACTTCTTCTAGTTTTGCACTTCCCTCTTAATGGATAGAGCTATGTGCACTGCCCTTAACCCATTGGGTAGATGGAGGATTCCTTGGAGAGCCAGGCCTTTCATAAATACCAGCTGAGCTGACTCTCCATTAACCACCTCCAACTTAAAAAAATGGTTAAAGAGTGGAGTAATTACAGGAGATATTGATTGGTTAGCTTAATCTGAAGCTATTTTATTCTCTAAGGGAAAAAAAAAATTTCAGTGAAGTTATACAACATATAAAACCTTTTCCCTGTGCTTTTACTAAACAAAAACTTAATGTATAGCTATAGCTATACAAAACAGTGCTCTTTCCCCAAATCTAATTATTTGTAGATGCTTGACAGTTGTACATATATATTTTTTTAAATCTATAACCTTAGTACTTGCTCAAAGTTTGTCTGTGAAATCCCATATTCATCAATAAAACTGTAAGAAAACTTTTCTCTTTTTTTTGCAGTTTCTTTTGGTGAATATGAATAAATCTCTATGGATACAGCTTTACATCGGGCCTTCACGTCAGGAAATTTTGTGTACATCGAGGTTCACTGCTTGACTAAGGAGTTGGATAGAGCCATCTTACTCTGCTATGTGCTTTTCATTGGAAGTAATTATTAAATTGGCAATAGTTTGTAGAGTGTTAATGTGTTGATGAATGGTCATTCTAACAAGAATGCAATATAAATATGCTTGAAAGAAGAATGAAAAGGACATTCATAGGAATAGGTTATTTAAAACAAAAAGGAAAAAAAAGACTATTACAATTAAATTTGTATTTGCACTGTTCTCCCCATAAGCTAGATTGTATGTCTGGTCATAGGTAAGACAGCTAATATTTCTGCGTGGTTTAGATATTTTATGTCTGTAGTGGGGGTATTTATAATTTTAGAAAACAAGATTTTATTTTGGCCCACATTTATCAAATACAAATATTCTGTAAGACTAATACAATATGGAAATAACATATAGTTCACTCTATGGGCAAAAAAATAATATACAAAATCATTTGCACTTCTTACTGGTTGCACCAATCACAATTCACAGTTTATTTTTTAAAGAAAACAGAATAAATCATATATTGATATAACAGAAAAGATTAAAATCACATTAATGTAAAATTACCAGGGAGGAAATAGAATGTTCATTGCACATGTTAAAGGTTGGTGTCTTACGTTGTATAAGAACAAACAATGATAAGGGAATTCCAAGTAAGTTATGTGGAATTTATAAAAAGCTGCTTTACTCTTCATATAAAATTTCTGCAAGTGATAGTTTTGTTGCACAATATATTTTGGTGATAAGTAATAGTGTACAGGATACAATAAATAAGAACAAATCTATGCACTGTTTGCTTTGTTAGAGGTAAAAATGCTGCCGAAATACATAAACTGTATGGGTATATTTGCAAAAGTAAGGAAAGAAAAATCTAAACGTATAACCCTGTGCCAATTCACACCCCCTCGTTATAAAAGTTCATTACCTTATGCCATCTTCCTATGACAAATGTTAGGTTCCGTTTAATTGGATATTGATAGAAAGAATTTTTACTTTGGCAAAATCTGGTGCTAATTTATTTTCTTTAAATAATGCATTTTTTAAATAGCCAAACACCATTTGAGCTGTTTTTCCCCCCAATCATGGTGGCCAGTATTAGAACTTATGCACCTTTACAGCCACATATGTGGTAATGATGCACAAAAAAAAAAACAGTTAGGAAACCTGCCACGGCCTTTAACAAATACCTAATTATCTTACTAAAGTCTTCGGGTAAACCCAGAATGATTTATTTAACTTACAGATAATTTTAGATTTAGCTTCGTGTAATAGGTGTCAGCATTGATGGCTGCCATCTAACAGGACTGTATTTTCATTTTACACAGCATGGATTAGTACTGGAATTTAAACTTGTGACACACTGTTTTTAATAAAATGAACAATATTCCAAATAAAGCGTAAAATTGCTTATTGTTTTAAAAGTTATTAAATCTTCATATTCACTGTTTAAACAAAACATAAAATTAGTTGACCTTATGGTAAGGTTTTGAAAGGTCTACCTATTAACCCCTCAGAGATTAATTTTAAAAATAAAAAAAAGCCAAATTCTTAGTATCTGTTTACCTGGGTAAAATAAGTGCAATCTTAACTTCCTTTTCCTCTTGGGATAGACATGCTTAGTGTCCTTCATCCAGAAAAAAAACAAAGAGAAGAGGTGGGTTATTGTTAAATGGGGCGCTAGGCAAGTTGGTTATTTGGAGCCCCTTCTCTGCTTTATATGTATGGACTGAAATACTGATCCTGCTTTTAAAGTGGGTCCCTAAGATTTCTGGGGGCCCTAGGCAGGAGCCTAGGTTGTCTTGTGTATAATCCAGTTTGAAAAGGAGCTGTCTAATTATCTACTTTGTATCTATGTGTTGGGGCTAGGAAGGGGTTAAAATGAAAGAGAATGTACTGCAGGTATAACTTTAATTAGGAATAATTGAAAAAAGTAATATATTATTTTATTTAATAGTTTGTGGACTATACAGTAAATCAGAATAAATTCTATATCTTTTATCAGAGCTATTTTATCTGCACTTGAATCAATTCTGCTTTAGATAAACAATTAGACTCACCCTCTCCTTAGAAGTACCCAAGGTTAGGACCTAAACAACTAGGTCTAAATCCCTGGGTTTGGTCTGGATCATCTGAAAAACACCTTAAAAGACAACTATACTCTTAAATTTAACATTTTAAAAATGGAAAGTACCTGGGGAGCTACAGCACTTTATTTTCATTTGCCAGGTTAGTCCTGGACAAATCATTTATTAAAGATAGTGCTGAAGCCAGGAGGAAGACTGGCAGAATCAATTTTCTTTGGGCTGGTGCTTCTCACAGAAACAATATTGGGAGGTAGGAATTACCAGACCTATATCCCTGTCCCAAGTACTTTTCATTTTAAGTGTTTTCTTAAAAAAACTTTATACACACCATAGCTACCCGTTAGATTTCCCTTACTGGTTTGATTTACTTTTGTTCCTTAGTCTGTTGGTAACAAGGCCTATGGGAAGATGCATTTGTTAAGAAACACTTTTTCCTTTTGGCCAGATCTCAGACTGACTATGGGGGTGGTAGTAAAAACACAGAGCAAAAGTTAATTTATGTATTACAGATGATGCAGACTAAACCCAGAGGTAGGACCTTTTGGGTTAGTTCCTCCCCCTGGGTATTTTTAAAGGTGAGAAGAGGAGGGGTTTAGGGAAGGTAAGTATGATTGACCTTTAATATTTTCAATTTGCTCTTCTGAACTATAACCTTTACCTACTTGTGTAAGGAAAGGCAAAATATATAATATTTGAAAAAACATTAGCGGTTGAAGAAAGTACGGTATAATCCTAGCTGCAAGAAATAACTATTAAAGTGCATTATGCTTACAAACAATCACACATAAAATCATCATATGATGTTAGATTTTAAAATGAACACGCTTAACATAGGATCTGACTCAGAATATAATGTGTGCTCTATTTCCTAGTAATTAGCCCCTTTTCCTGTTTTAGCTTCAAAGCCAACATGTATCCTGGAAATGTTATTCATCACAGTCATTAAAAGTCATTCCCCAACTGAGCAAGAAATATTGCCCTGGAAGTAAAGAGAAACATATATGTATGTTTGCTTGATTAAAGGTCTACAGATGATGGACCAAACGTCGCTGATTACAAGTTTCAACATGCAAAAATTCCCTTGAGTGCACCTTAATTATACTTGAATGGTTAATAGAGCACTGGTGGGGATTTTTTAATAAAGAATCAAAAATATTTTATTCTGTTGTGACATCTACACGTGCCACATCCTGAGGACAGTTTACCTATTAGTTGAAACACGTAGCAGCACCGGGGTCTGGATTACAGTGTTACAGTGAGTGTGGGATATATATATATGTATGTATAGATATATATATATATATATATATATATATATATATATATATATATATACTAGCAAAAGTGTGCCCGTTGGTGCACAGTGGAAATTATGTGTGTATGTATTGCTAGGTAATTATTTTTATTGAAAGCTCAGGGTTATGCTTTCAGTGAAATGAACACAAAGTGCAGAAACATGCAAGTGATTCAGGATCTGTCTGCCTCTCCCTTATGCATATAGCTGTTAAGCTGTACAGTAAGCAAGTGGGTATCAGGATCCATTTTTAACTTGCTCTTCCTTTCCACTGCCAGCAAGTATCCAGGGGGAGGCTCAAATGGTAAAAGTCTGAAAGTCCTAAAAAGGACCCAGGCAATCCCACCACATAATATGATGAAACACACACACACCCTCCCATTTTTATGATATAGAGCATGGGTGTTGAACTTTTCACATGTTTAAAAACTACAACTCTCAGCATTCCCTGGCTGTACAAAATGCTGGAAATTTTATTTTTTATACATCCTGGAATAAAGCCCTTTTACTGACTTACAGACATTAAATGCCCATGCTTTAGCGATTCCTACCCAAGGGTTTGAACATGCACATGTTTCAAAAATACAACTCCCAGCATTCTCTGTTAGCAGTAAGCTTCTTCTTTATGTCCATTTGCTAATGAATGTATTAAAATGCAATACAGTGTAATGAAAGGGTGTTGAACTTTTGAACTGGAATAAAGCCCTTTAACTGACTTACAGACATTAAAAGCCCATGCTTTAGCAATTCCTACCAAAGGGTTTCAACATGCAAGTGGTTCAACTGCCCTTCCCTTACTTCCAAAGCAATTACACTATTGGTTTAGGGAAGGATTATTCAGGTCCCTTCAGGCAGTAGGAGTCACACATCCAACCACCTATCTAACAGCTATAATCCATAGAATGTCAATGGAATAAAAAGCAGATCTGAGAATAGACCCAGGCATTTCTGTTATATTGTGCAGTTCAAACCAAACAGCACCATTGGGAAACCTGAGATCCCCCTATTATATATAGATATCACTTACTGTCCAGCAAACAGCAGCTCTCCTTTTTTTCTATTGAGAGGGATGGGGTGAGATGAGAGACTGTCACATGTTTTACAAAGGAAGTAACATATTTCACTTGCAACTTCCTACTAACTTCCTACTAATACTCGGAATTTTTTTTGATTCGCTAACACTGCTGTCAATCTAATATTAAGCACACCATTGGATACAACACTAAAAGGGAAGTGATAAATATGTTCCTTTTTAAGCTTACATTGCCTCCATGTAAAAATTCCTGGGGTGTGGCTAAGCACCCCATTTTAAAGATTCCATTACAAAACAGGAGTGGGGACTATGCAAGTACTTTTTAAAATGTATTTATTTATTTTGCCCTGTTTACATTTCTATATACTTTAATGTAATTTCTACATATTTGTTAATATTGATATAACTATTTATTTAGTGCTTAAACAACACATAAACACTGTCCCTATGTATATTACTTTTACCCACCCCCACCAACATAGTACCTTTCTATACTGTATATATAATAAGTTGTGGAGCACTCTTCTGGAAATTTTAAACATTTATTACACAAAGTACAAGTTACTAATCTAGGCGTTATAGCACACTGCGGGAAGTCTTTGAAACGAGAGTGGAACGATATGTGTGATTTTCAGTTAGATCAACTGGACTTCGAGTTGCAAATCATCTAACTGGCTTTGTCAATTAACAAGTCTGGTTGATGTAACTGCATTCCACAGACATACCATGACCTGGATTATTGAGAACATTCACAAACAAACCCTAAAATATGAAAGACAACCCTATAACTCAGTCTAATCCTTATGATTGTTGTAAAGACCAACAGTAAAGAAAGGAGTGAATGTCAATATATTTATATACAGATTAATTAAAGACAGTAGTTTGTGTACCTAGCATCAAATAATTTTTGCAGCAATAGTGTTCTAAAATGTATTTAGTAATTGACTAAAATAATATTTGAAGACAATCAGGGCTGGAGCATGCCCAGATTTTGTGCTCTGCTTTCCAAATTAAATGTAAAATATTTATTTTTGGCCTTGGCGTCTTCTTTGTTTACAGCATGCAGAGTTACAGTATATCAAAGGAATGAATTTCCACTGTGCCTGATTAAAATGTTAAACACTGTGCCATATTTTACATGTATTTAAAAGGGAGAGCTTTTTTAATCAGTGTCTTAAAATTAAATTTTGCTCTGTGTATAAATAAAATCTGGTATTGAGACCTTACATAGATCTCATTTCCATCTTTAATCTCTATAATAAGATTGTCAGTGTTGCGCTATGATTTGTTCCAAAGCCAGCTCAATCCATTGTGCCCCCTCCCCCTTGTGAAAATCTAATTTAATAACACCTGAACAGACAATTTAAGGATATTTTAATAACTCACAAAAAGTAAAGGCTTGTTGGGAAATCTGTAACGCTACATCGACATAAACCTTTATGATCTATTTGACCCATGTCAGAACAATTGGACCAGTTAGATATCCTAGTGAGAGACCATTTCAATACAAGGTATACAAAAGAACTTAGCGAGCTGCACGTACAGGGAATAAAAATTACTTTATTGTATCATCTTAAAATCAAAACGCTGAATCCAGCTGTACATAGTCAACATACAAAGGAGGGGAGGAAGCTCCAAACAGAGGCTCCGCCTTACGCGTTTTGTGACTCCACTGTCACTTCCTCAGAGGCAGATTACCACTCCTCCAGGACTCCTTTAAATAGCCGAATTCAGGAAGGAAAATAAGGCTAGTAAAAAGGGACGGTCAATCAAAACACAAAGAAAAGGGAGGTAGGAGGAGAGGGGGAGCGAACAGTAGGGGAAAGGGAATAAAAACAAAACAATATATAATACATAACCTAAATGTAATCCTAAATACCAATGCACCAACAATGGGAAATCTATATAAAAAGATATTATAGAAAATGCAAATAGAACCCACATTAAATGCATTTAATATGGGCATTATTTGCCCTTCAAATGGACAGTAATCCCATACAGTAACCCCCATTCCTTGGCACTCCAGATGTTTGGAAACTACAACTCCCAGCATGCTTTACTTGCTGGTAGTTGTAGTTTCTAAACATCTGCAGTGGCAAGGAATTAGGGATTACATTATGGGATTGCTGTCCCCGCCAGTGCCCCCCAGTTCGGTGTTAACTTACCTCCAATCCAGCAATCCGGTGGCCGCTGCTCTGCCACCTGATGTCACTACTCAGCACCGGGAAGTGAGACAGAGTAGTGACGTCAGCCAGCAGAACCGTGGACGCAGAGCGAGCGGGAGCTGGGTTGCTGGATTGGAGGTGAGTGACCCGAGTATAAACCGAGGTTCGTTTTTCTATTAGGCTATTTTAAAAGCCTAAAAACCTCGACTCATACTCGTGTATATAAGGTAATATGAAATATGCAGTTACATCTATATGAACATCTACTATGGTGTGACAAAACCTTGCATTTGTGCAAAACAAAAAAAACTTGTATCCACACATTTCACACAAAAAAAGCCTGGAAATGTAAGCAATGATTTGTCCCACGGGAGGGTGCCACCTAGCAACAGCTGATGTGCAAGGCGGCTGCCTCCCATTAAGCCACTGGAACACGATTGAAAAAACGGGTTGCACAAGATCTAGCGAGGTCCAAGGACTCGGGGCAGCTTCAGATTTTTCCAGCAGCGCCATGGATGATGACTGTTAGCTTGCTAGCTACCGTTTTAGAATTATTCTCGCCAAAAAAACATTCTCATCAAGGTAAATCCCTCTCAAAAAAGTTGTTAGGGATTCCTTCACTTCCTGTATTTAAGAGGAAGAAGAAGAAATATATTCATCGCAAACTTCCCTCAGAGACTTCATGCGAGAATGCGAGAATAGGCCTGATAGAAAAAAGGTGGTATGTTACAAAAACTTCATACTCATTTCTCCCATTTGCATCCCCGCATTAAAGGGAGAGAGTCATTTGCCTCAAAAAATGTTGCATTTTTGATGCTCCCACTCTTCACTGTTCAGTGGATTGAGATTCTGAGGGTTTTTCTAAATTAGCGAATTAGAGATAACACATATGGGCCTAGTAGGGAAAGAACCCCTATCTTAACTTTTCACACAGCGCTGGTCCTTTGCTTCTTCTACAGAAGTATACAATTTTGCCCAGCTGGCATTTAGGTCAATCCTTGTTAAAGAGAATGACCTAGTCTTAAGACATTTTCTGGGCATTGCTGGCTTGCATGCCCTTATTGTCCTGGAGCTAGAACCAGCATTATTATCTATATGTGGGGATTCACTTAGAACACCTTATTCAGTGGAGATCAGATTCTTAAAACGATTCAATATAAAATTGCAGACACAGCAGGTCACCTACTTTTCTTGTTGTCAAAAGCAGAACAAGTAGAGCTATCCTACTGATTGGCCAAACATTTAATTGCATATCAAATGTTAGGATAGCACCCTGGCTCATATTGGTAGGCATTGTCGACATTGTCGAAAGCACTTAAAGCACATGAATTTGTTTGGAATGGACTTTATCCAGGAGGTCAAAGGTCGACACTATGCTAGAAAGTCTTTTGCTGACTTCAAGAAAACACGTCAGTCTTTCTTGGTCTGAAAGCCCTTTAGCCAAGAGGGATGTCCTGTCAGAGCCCAGGCAAGTCCCGTGACTTCTCACAGGGTACAACAAGAAAGCCTCCTATTCCCGACCCCCTACCTCCAGTGGAAGACCTTTCACAGGTATGTACCCTTTCAGTTTCTTTCCCAGTTCCTTCAATAAAGTTTTATTCAGCCTGGGAAGCTCTCTGTTCAGACTGTTGGGTTCAAAGGATAATAAAAATGTTCCTTCCCCTAAAAAAATTCCCATTTCAATTCAAACCTCCCAGAGCCCCAGTAAGCAAGAACTTGGACAACATTCTTTTTTTGGCTCTCTCTTAAGGCAAGATAAAGCTTTCCCCCACATCCAAGAAAGTGAATAAGCTATGTTTTCCCCGTATAAAAACAGGACCATTTCTTGCGAGGTAAGGGGTTTAAATCGCTTCTTGAAACAGAAGCATTTCAGGCTAGAAGGTTTATCAGACCTTCATTACCTACTCCACAAAGATTATTATATTTTGAAAATAGATTTGAAGGATACATTCCATACAATCTTTATCACACAGAACCACAGATTCCTCCTTTAGTTTCGTTGGCGGGCCCAAATTTTCTATTAAATTGTAATGGTATTTGGTCTATCCAACGCACCTTACACATTTTCAAGTGTTCAGACCAGCTATTCAGCACTTCAGGCAGACTGTCTGAGTGTCTGATTTACCTAGACCACCTTCTAGTATTTGGTTCAGAGAGGTCACAAATTTTTCAGCACAGTTCTAATACCCACATAATCAGTACAGATGGCCGAACTTTCGAAAGTTCGGTCCGTTTTGGAACTTTCAAACTATATGGAAAGTTCGAAAACTGACCCATTAAAGTCAATGGGAGTCAAATAGTTCTAAAAGTTCTAATGAAATACAATTAAAATATCAATGGTAACTTAATGTAAATGGCTGTGGGACGTGGGAAATGGTCTGGGGAACATGTTCGAATATCCAGGACATTCGAAAAATCAATTTTACTCTTGCGCTATTTTCGAGCTCGTTCGCGCCTAGGATTCAATGCTCGCGTATAGGCTTTAATGGACACTTTACTCATAGATTCGATGTTCGTGCCTAGATACCATGGACATTTTACTCACGGATTCAATGCTTGCGTATATGTTTTAATGGACAGTTTACACGCGGATTCGATGCTTGCGTTCGCGCCTAGATACCATGGACATTTTACTCGCGGATTCGATGCTCGCGTATAGGTTTTAATGGACACTTTACTCGCGGATTCAATGCTCGCGTTCGCGCTTAGATACCATGGACATTTTACTCGCGAATTCGATGCTTGCGTATAGGTTTTAATGGACCCTTTACTCGCGGATTCGATGCTCGCGTATAGGTATAATAGGCATTTTACTCGCACATTCGAATGGTCGAACATTCGATATTAATCGAAAGTCCGAAAATATCGAAAATCTGGGTCTGGGATAGTTCGAGAAGTCCGAATTCGTTCGAATTCGAATAGTTTGTCTCGAACTCGGGTTCGAGTTCTAGTCCACCTCTAATAATCAGTAGATAATTTTGGATTCCACAGAAACTTAGCACTTTACCATACAGGTTCCCACTCGCAAGTGGGAAGCGATCCAATCATTTGTCCGATATATCCACCTCTCCAATCACTTTCCCTACACACAGTGGCAAGGACTACTGAAAAAATAGTAGCCCTCTCCCCATGCTTTGCAGCCACTCAAAGATGTTCCTAAGACAGTGTCTTCAGATGGGTGTTCAGTGGCATCAAATGGTTCTCCAGGCAGCCAGTATGAGATTGGAGCTAGACTACATTCTCCAGACTACTTTTCTTCTTCCGTGTCCATTCAGGCTAGAAGCCCCAAACCTAACTATGAACGGACGCCTCCCTACAGGAATGGGGTGCCTTTTCCATATCAAGAGCAATAAGGGGCCATTAAACATTAGAGCTGAGAGCAGTGAAACTAGACCATCAGAATCTCCTTGCAGAGGAAATGGCAGGCAGCAAAACATTAGTTCAACTAGTCAACAGCAGTGTCTTACATAAACAGAATGGGGGCTACCAGGTCAAAACCCTTATGCTTAGAGGCCCTAGATATTTGGCACATAGTACTGTTGCTTAGACTTAATCTGGTGGCCTGTTATGTTCCAGGTCAGTCAAACAACCTTGGGTCAGAGACATCAGCACAAACACAGAAGTTTGTGTCAAGAAAATGGTTAAGGAATGCATGGAGAGCAGATGCAATACCCTTCCCGTGGACAGATCCAACTCGCCTGTATGCTTTTCCTCCCCATCCTTGATGCCACAAATAATTCACAAAATAGGCACAGACAAGGTAAAGGATTTAGTACTAGTGTATCCAGTCTGGCCTTCCAAACTGTGCTTTCCCCACATACATCCCCTAATAATTTTCCAGAAACTCCCATTAAGAATGACAGCGGAGTGTTTTCAGGGCTCCCCAGACCACAGTTAATGTGGATCGCAGCTCAACTCAGTTCTTTTTTATCCAGCAGCCCTCCGCAGATTCTAATAGCCTAATTGATTCATCTCCTGGGAGGAAAACAAGAATCTAATCTCAGAATCCATGACCTGGTTTACTGACAAACAAACACAGTTTTTTGACCTGCCGGCCTTATGGGGAGCACTCCACAATAATACAATATGGTTCCTCAGCCAGGTTTATAATTGTGGGTATAACCACACATTGTGCTACTTTAGACTATTGAAATGAGCATCCCAAGCACAACCATCTCTTCCCAGCTATTACTCTACTTGGGACTATAACATTTTTGTATCCAACTGGGAGTTGACTTCCCTCCACTCTAGCCCTTAGGCATAAAGCTATCTCGATTGCTAGCTCTAGCATTTGCAGGCAGATCTGCTGAACTTACCCTGATCCACATCCACAAGCCCTGGATGTCCTTTACCCCATGTGGGATGCACATAGTTCTCAAAGGTCAAACCAAGACCACACACATTTCTCCTTCACAGGGTCGACAACAAGGTGTGTGCTACTCTGCCCACCAGCTGTTGGTAGGTGGCTGCCTCCTGTGGGACAAAGGAGTTTGCAGCAATCTATGCACTGCAAACTATATTTGTCCTAGGGAATGGGGTAGCCACCTAGCAACAGCACCCAACCCTGTCCTGCCAGTTTATTATGTATGGCAAAGAGATAAAGTATTTCTGTGTAGCGTATATAGACATGTATTCTCAATTAATGCTAACCCCTCATAACCGCTACAAATGTAATAACATTTATTTCGTTCCAGAGACACCAGAACCAAGCACCTGCGTCAGACCTTAAAAAATAGGCTTAACATTGAGGTCTCAAGAGGAGCTTGGACTGACGTGCATTTTCTCATATCCCTTATCCTTAGAGTTTCCAAGTTCTATCCTGTTTCATGTTGTTACAATAGGCTAACATATCTTTGTTGAGTTTTTAGCAGTTTCAGCCGTTCTGCTGTAATTCTCTCATTCTGTCTCTCATCTTGCCTAGAGACGCTGAGTTATTTGTGTTAAAAAAACAATTCATAAGTTCTTCTGTGTCATTCCCCCTTTTTCATTATTCCTAGATTTCTCTGCTTAATAGGGCAGCCATCTACTGTACTTCAAGGAAAAAAACTGATGGTGCCGTAAGTTTTTGCAAGATCTCGGACCTCCCGCAACCGCAATGAGAGCCGGGTCCTAGAGACCCATGGTTTCAATCACGTTCCAGTGGCATAACGGGAGGCAGCCACCTTGCCCACCAGCTGTTGCTAGGTGGCTGCCCTATTCCCTAGGACAATATAGTTTGCAGTGCATAGGATACTGAATCTCCAAACACCCACGAGACCACCCCAGACTCCTGGACTTGAGAGGAGACTTGAGTCGCCTCCCAAGTCATGCCCCTTTCAGTGGCCATGCCCCCAAAACACCCCGAACGCCTCCCTAACCCTGCCTTCCACCACCCCTAGAATGGTGGCCCTGTCTCTAAGTACACCCATAAGGTGGCATACCATTTTATTCAGGGGTAGAGATGGGCGAAACTGCTAAAATCCGTTCCGTTCTTCCTGCAGTTTTTCCGCGGATTTGCGGAAAAATGTAAAAATCCGGAAATCCGTGGATCTAGGAAATCGCGTTCGAAAATTTTCTAAAAATGATACAGTAACTTTTTGTAAATGGCTCTGGGACCTGGGAAATGGTCTGGGGAATAGAAATTCAGATACTTCCTGAAAGATTCCTCCAAAAATATCTGATTGGTTAGTATACGAATAAGAATATTTTCCAATCAGAGGGGACGATTTACCCAGAGGCGATGGGCAAATTTATGGTCGCACTAACCAGTTCGCCAGGGGAGGACTGGGACCTTTTGGTCTGCGGGGCAAATACAACCAATACACAATAGATTGCAACATTTGTAACCATGCTCCCTTTGCTAAGGTCACACACTGTTTAAGTTATACCCATTTTTAAGAACCACTGTTCCCATTTTACATTGTTGTCTGCAACATTTTCAAGTGTATGATGTGGTTATTGGACAACCACTTACCTCCCCCTTACAAGTACCCAGGGTGAGGATCTGAATTGCTAATTCCTCGCCCCTGGGTACAATTTCTAAGTCAATCTATACTTGCCCAAAGTTTCCTTTGTTCCTAATGAACTGGAGGGCTGACTAACACCAGCTAATAAACTGGAGGTCTTGTAAACACTGAATAATAAACGGGGGGCTGACTAACACTGGCTAATGAACTGGAGGGCTGACAACATTACTAATGAGCTGGAGGGTTGACTAACACCAGCTAATGAACTGTGGGGATTGCAAACACTGAATAATAAACTGGGAGCTGATTAACACGGTCTAATGAACTGGAGGTCTAACAATATTGGCCTATGAACTGGAGGGCTGACAACACTGACTAATGATCTGAAGCACTGACAACACTAGCTAATGATATCGATGGTTGACTACACTATCATTTTTAGAAATTTTTTTAAAAATTGCTTGAAAATTCAGAATTTTCTTGTATTTTCGAAAGAGGAAAATCCTGCGGGTATGCAGTTACTAAAATTTTAAATTCTGCTGGCACTGAAAGGGCTGTCATCAGCATTTTCTTGGCCCCATATTAGATACATTAATGCCTCCTTATAATTTATACGATTACCTGCCCCTATACTTAATATAGCAGTTATTGGACCCCTTTATACAGTGATACTGGCCCCCCTATAATTTATCAGAAGTTACTGGCCCCCAATACTTTATACAGCAACTAGACATTAAGCCTGTTACATAAACGGACGCTAGAATACATGTGTTGAAACATTTATTTTTCCAGAGCAAGAGACGTGGACCATTTTGCACTATATTCCTCAAATTGTTTATTCATTTCCCCTCAGCCTGTCCATACACTTTGAAGGGACCTTTTCCCCTCAGCCCCTGTCCATACACTTTGAAGGGACCTTTTCCCCTCAGCCCTTGTCCATACACTTTGGAAGGACCTTTTTCCCTCAGCCCATCCATACACTTTGGAGGGACCTTTTCCCCTCAGCCCCTGTCCATACACTTTGGAGGGACCTTTTCCCCTCAGCCCCTGTCCATACACATGGAAGCCATACTTAAAGGGTAACTATAGTAAAAAAATATCTGTTGTATTCAATTAGATCAACTGGACTTGAAATGTAGTTCTTATACTTAGAGCACCGCCAAAATAAGTGGCGTTACACAGCAGTCCAAATCAATTGGCATGCAACTGAGACACCAATTTATTACAATATTTGCCTATATTAGTAACATCATTTTCGGTTATGTTTGTATTACATAAACTGTCCACCTTTTGAAATATTAAATTTTACATTTATAAGGTTTGTCTTTAATGCTGTAAAAGAACCCAGGTAGCCTCTGATAGTAACGTGTGTAAATGATTTTGTTAATCATGTAACTCTGTGACTGCTGGTTTCTGGAATGAGTGGTGTAGTATTAACCATTTAACTTCCAGGACTGGGGTGTGTATAGCTAGTGTGAGTTAAGAGTAATAGTGGGGTCTCCCCAAGGCAGTAAACGTGGAGTGGTGGTGGAAGACTACACACTGATCAGTCAGATCACATGCCCAGTGAACTAGCGTTCGAGACTGTATGAGAGAGCTGGTTTATAATATATGGCACTTTTGTAGAGACTACATTTACCCTTCAATAATGAATTATTAAAAATCTCCTAAATTGCAATTCTCCCCAACTAAGAATATAACTGCAATATTATTTATAATAAAACTTAACAAAAGTACCTCAATTTTCTCATAAACCTCTTTAAACATCCCCGGAATTACATATTGTCGTTCAACTGATTGTATTTCCTCTCTTGTGGGCCAGATATCCCTCAGGTACACTGCCTCACCATCTGCATTCACACCTAAAAGTAAAAATGGCAAAAGGAGTTTTTGGAGTATTTTCTTAAAAAATGAAAAATAAGCAAACATAAAATCATAAATTAGGTGTAATTTATGAAACGTTCATTACACACATCACCTGCTGGAACCTTGGATAAGAATCCATTGAATGTATTTAGAGATTCTGCCAGCACAACATTTTTAGGCACGTCATTCCATTACCTTTTTGCTAACACAGTAAAGAACCATTTACTTTGCTTAAAATGTATGTTTACCCCCGAAACAAAATATGTTATAGGGAATGCCCAAAAACCTTGACCTTGAAAAGGTTTAAATCACTGAAAGCTGTCCCCAAATGTACTTACCAGCTTTCGTTCCCTCGCTGTCTTCTGTTTGTCTTCCATGCACGGAAACAACCAGAAGGGACTTGACTGGCATCCGCTCCTAAGATTGGCTTAGCCAATCACAGGAGTGAATGCCGGTCGAGTCCCTTCTGCTTGCTTCCATGCACGGAAAAAGCACAGAAGACAAGCAGAAAGCAGTGCGGGAACGAAGGCTGGTAAGTACATTTGGGGACAGCTTTCAAATATACTTGATGAATTTGTGATACTCATTACTCATTGATAATGAAAGTTTGAATTTAAAATTTACCTCCTGTTTTTGGAAAAAGTATAAAACATTTTTAGTTTTATTTGTGTGATGTGAGGGGTGGGGTCAGTGTACTTTGTAAGTATTTAAGAGAAGGATGGGTATCGCTATCACACACTACAGCCTATGTGTTAGTAGTTTTTACTACCTGGTTTGAGATATCCATCTGTCTTCAGGAGGCACTACCTGTTTTCTGTATATAGTATCTTGAGTGAGAGAGCTAGCGACGGGCCAGGGGAGCCGCACCCGGACCACCTATGGCTTTGAGTGATTCAGAAGGATAAAAACTGTTTTACTGTTGCTAACGTATATGAAGATTATTGTGGACGATGTTTTCCATAAGTGAAAGACTTGGGGCTTATGCACGGCTCACGGCTGGTGAGTTGGTTTAACTTAATTGAGATTGAAACTTAAATTTAAATGGATGATAAACGGCGGTGGATCAAAACAAAAACAAAAAAATTTTACCCAAAGGATCTTTCTCAAAGTCAATTCTGATTGTTCCAGCTATAGCATAAGCAATGACCAAAGGTGGAGAAGCCAAATAGTTTGCTCTGGTATTTGGATGGACTCGTCCTTCAAAATTTCTATTACCAGATAAAATACCAACAGCTACAAGATCTCCCTGTAGGATAAACCAAAGTAAATATATCACATATAAACTCTTGAGGGATATACACATAAAACTCTTGAGGGATATACACATAAAAATACCATACCATAACATTTATCAAACCATAAAGGACCAACAAACCCTTAAAACAACAGAATCTCTAAACACATTTAAAAAAGGCTTAGATGTCGTGAATGAGAAGACTAACCAGGGTTACTGTATCCATGTGTGATTGGTTCAGGTTGGTGTTCTGGAGAAATCCTTACTTGGGTTGGAAATGTGGGTGTTGCACAAGACGGACTTTTGTGTTTTCCCCCCTAAAATAACTATGTAAGTATGTAACAACCCTCCCTATCACCAATCTATAATCCTTTAGTAGGTAGAAGTATTCCTCCTGTTTTACATTAATTTACAGAGCATGTTTAACTCCAAATGCTGCCCACTTGCTTTCTGGAATGACAGAAGAAATCTACTTTGTCATGCTATGACATGGATGACAGCAAGAGTTGGTATCCATAATTGAGAAATTGGGAAAAGTGAATTTCCCCTATATTCTTTTGCTTTGGTGGCTGGCTGTGGAATGTGGAGCACCTGCATGCACTTATTGTTAAGCCAATTACATATGGATAAAAGCAAAAATGCTTGTTCCTACCTCCCGAGATATTTTAGTTTGGTGGGGTGTGGTGTTGTTTTAAGGGTCTACTGGTCTTTAAATTTAAATATTGCAGTCAGTTACAATTATGTTATTAACTTATCAATATTATCATCAGGAAAGAAGCATCAATTTAGATATAATACATGGTAGCCCTGTCTTATAAAGAAAAAGGCTTGAAACAAGGTACCTTTTTAAGCATTGATGAACTCACTCGTAGTAATCCTAATAGTGGCTTCTGCTCAACTCCCCATCTATATTTTATCAAACACCCTCCCATTGTACTTATTTATGCACTTCTTAAATTGTTCGGTATTATGGCAAGTAGTTATTAACTTAGGTGAGACAAAATATTATAAATTATATAATTATTTATATTAAACTATATATTATTTATATTAAACTGTGGCTACTGTGTACCTGAGTTATGGCTTCAACCACAGGATCAGGCAATGGACCACTGTTTCCAATGCATGTCATGCACCCATATCCAACAACATCAAACCTAGGCATAAATAGAAAAAAAATGTAAAAAATTAACAATGTACCATGCTAGAACTGAATGCATACTACCAAATCATCTAGCTAGAGTTCACCATGCACAGGATTCACATCATTTAGTGCTACACTCATATCATACAATAAAAAGGGCCTGTTGAGTTTTGGAGCATCGGTTTAACAGCAGTATCCAACATCCATTCTTATTATGCTGGTGCTGTGGATGCATCTGTCTTAGCTGGTCCATTGACATCAAATCTGCACAGGTATTTTCAGCAGGCATTTGTGTCTTTTTCATTTCCAGGAGGAATTGCAACACAAGCACATATCTTCACAATCACTCCAGGGATTGAATACATGACTAATCTATAGCACCTAAATGACATTTAAACCTTCAGAAACCCACAGCTATTAGAAGAAGCTTAAGTCAAGTATTGATAAAATGTTGTCCACACTTTAGTAGGTCTACTTTAATGTTTAAATGAAAGTAATCCATCTTTCAAAGGAAAGATATAGCACTTCATGGCAAATAAACTACAGAGAATATATTTATCTTCGCAATGAGTTCAATTTTTAAATAAATGACAAATGTTGGATGATTAAAACATAGAAACACTGAAATGAAAACAGAAATAAGAAGCCCTACCCAAGTTTAGCTAGATAAGGCAGCACTCCACTGTCTCTCAAGTAATAAGTAACAACACCACTACCAGGCGACAGGCTTGTCTTTATATAAGGCTTCACACTCAGTCCAGCTTCCACTGCTTTTTTGGCCAGTAATCCTAAGAGGTGAGAATAGTATAAAATAAAAGTGAAACAAGCAACATAATTAAATGGAAAGTTCAGTGGAAAATATTGCTTTTAAAATTCTTAGTTTATATTATGCATATTTAGTTATTCTACATTTTCTTTTCCATTTTGAAAAATCAGTTGAATTTATATCCCTAGCTATTCGCTGCTCTTTACATTAGTGAGCCTACATTTCAGGTTCTGTAACGGTCCTTCTTATTCCCAGAATGCACACTACCTTGGAATGTTCTTAATAGTAATATCTACTGATTGGCTGTTGGGTCAAACATGCTCAGATTTCTACTGAGCAACTGAATCAACCCAAGCGCTGGATCAAGGGAAAGACCATAACTGTCTCTATTAGGGGGCCTGCGAACAGCAAGGCAGTATTTCGGAAGCATTTATTTATACACAGACAAAATGCTAAACAGACAGCTTACGGTCATTAGGATGGAAAAATACTGCTCTTTATTTCTTAAAAGGGAACTGTCAGTTTAAATGAAAGGCCAGTTTATTACCTTTAAAACAAGCCATCAACCACCTCTCTACGTGCTCCACAGCCCAAGATATAAAGAAATTACTGAATAGAAAGTTAATGGGTGGGCGGCTGACATGTGACATTCCTAAGGCTGCTCCTCAACCTCCCCGCCGGTGAGCACAGCCTCAGACTTCAGTGACAGGACAGGAGAAAGGAAGTCCCTCCCCCTCCCTGCTGTGTGAAGATCCCCACAGAGAAGGTAAGGGAATCTACAGCCCTACTCTCCCACTATGTGAAAATAGCCTTTTCAGGAAGAGTTCTCACTCTGCTTGAAAAGGCTGTTTTCACACCGTTTTCTGTAGGGGGGGGTTGGCCTGAGTGCCCCACGGCACCTGCAAGTGGGCGGGGCCACATGAGGCTGTAAGGGAAGGGGCCAAGCAGGACCTGCAAAGGGAGGGTCCATGGGGCCCATGAGCAGGAGGGACCAGGGGGGCTTGCAAGGGGAGGAGGAGAAACTGTGCAGATTGACGGTCATCCACAGACATGGTTTTAGAGCAGGAAGTGCAGGGAACCTGGTGATGTTGCTGCCATATCACACACAAAATGTAAATATCTTAAAAACTATGCAAAATAAACAATGAAAATAAATTGCAAAAATTCTCAGGAGAGGAATTCCTATCAATTTACCCAAAGTCATTTTTGGACCACAGTTCCCCATTAAAAGTATATGTATTTGCACTGAACTTCCCATTTAAAGATCAAATAATTTAACACAGATTCCCAGATACAGATATTTCAGATATATCTTTACAATTAGGGGAGCAGTGGGGTAAGTAAACAAAAGTTATTCTGGAACAGAGAAAATATATTTTTGTATGATGTGCACTCTCTCCAAACGGTAATTAGACCACGACAGACATTTACTAAACTCATCATTCATGTATAAAAAATGCTCCCAAAGTATGAGAGAGAAAAATAGATTATATTGCAGATATGCATCTGGTAACCCATGTGCCTCTGCAACAGTTGAACTCACCAGCTCCCAGCATGACTGAAGGGTTACTAGTATTGGTGCAACTAGTGATGGCAGCTATAACAAGAGAACCATGAGTGATTTCATATTCATTGTCATTATGTATGAATTTTACTTTATCATCATGATGTCCTTGAGGAATCTGAAAGCCTTTGAAGCCTTGCTGCGTGTGAAGACAAAATTAGTTTAAAACGGAAATATATTGAACATCTTAAAAATTGTTATGCATGACAGTAACATGAATATGATTGGAAAATATTGAAAAAAAATTAAAAATGCATACCTTCAATAAAAAAATTATAAAAACAAAAAAAAATGTTATGCATGTTTTTTCATTATAATTTTTAGTAATGATCAATTTAAAATACAATTTTTTTCAGTATAGATGCCCTTTAAAGCCACCATTGGCTAAGTGGATAAGTGAAGCGCCAGCACAAAGAAAACTGATTTCGCCAGACTTCCTCAGTGCTTCAGGACTAAATTTAATACAGGAAAGCCCAGGAAAATAACCGTGCAAAGAAAACTGTATGTGCTAGCACTATTCAAAGAAATAATATTAGGAGTTAGGAATAATCAATCCTACTTCTCAGCCTCAGATACTTTTCATTTTTAAAAAGTTGATTTTTGCAGTGTAGTTGTCTTTTAATACAAGTCTATGGAAGAAAATGAAAAACCAGACAAAAATTAATCATGGGAAGCGCTATTTTTTTTTTAAAGGTGAGTTTTTATCCATAATCCCCTTAGAAATGCATAGGCAAGAAACACAGGCATGGCAAAAGTGCACAAAAATACAATTTTTATGCGTTGCAGTGGGGCCTAAGAATTAAAGGGCAAGTTCAACCCTCAAAAAAAATATGTAGGTAAATTCCACCCCCCCAACCCAAAAACGCAATAGTTAGCTGAAAGATATAAGAACTACCTGAAATGATGAATAATGTGCTGATGTTAGTTTCTGCTTCCTGGTTCTTCCAGTTAGCAACTGTCACTTATTGATAGGAAAGTGGACATCATAACCAATGATTACCTAGTTGCCTCATCTGAGCATGCTCATAACCAGCTCACTAAATTGCTGAAGGGGGCGTTGACAAATATAGCCATTAGTTTCTCTCCACTTAAACAAAGTAATTAAATCCCTGATACACCCAGACCAGACCAGGTTTATCCAGGGAAAACACCTCTTATAACACATATCATTATATTTTAAAGACAACCCACAAAAACATGGGCACTAGATGTGTGGTCAGCTTAGATGCTGCTAATGCATTTGATTCAATTAGCAATTGCTAATTCACTTTGGCTTTGGCCCCAGATTTATTAAATGGGTCCAACTTTTGTACTTCCACCCAAGAACTAAAATCCTGGTCATGGTTGGATCTCTGACATAATCCCACTAGCTAGGGAGACATGCCAAGGAGGCCAAATCTCTCCTCTTTTATTTGCCCTGGCAGTGGAACCATTGGCAGTCCAGCTTCATATGCACAAGGGAACCTCTGCTGCCCATGAGACCACAGATGTGTATGGGGGATACTCTGGCTTAACAATCAACTGGTTAAAATCCCAAATTCTGCCTTTAGACTGCTTTCCACCGGCAAAAACAGTATACCCACTCCCTCTTGTCCATGTCAGTACTATAAAATGTTTGGGACAAGTCTCGCCCCAGGTGCACATCTCCTGTGCGATGCGCACCTGTGTCACATGGCCAGCGCGAGCAAATGGATCCAGCGTCGGTGACTGAAAACTCTTGTTTAGTATACAAGATTTAAATTATATACAGTGGTTGGCAAAAGTATTCGGCCCCCTTGAAGTTTTCCACATTTTGTCACATTACTGCCACAAACATGAATCAATTTTATTGAAATTCCACGTGAAAGATCAATATAAAGTGGTGTACACGTGAGAAGTGGAACGAAAATCATACATGATTCCAAACATTTTTAACGAATCAATAACTGCAAAGTGGGGTGTGCGTAATAATTCAACCCTCTGAGTCAATACTTTGTAGAACCACCTTTTGCTGCAATTACAGCTGCCAGTCTTTTAGGGTATGTCTCTACCAGCTTTGCACAGAGACTAAAATCTTTGCCCATTCTTCTTTGCAAAACAGCTCCAGCTCAGTCAGATTAGATGGACAGCGTTTGTGAACAGCAGTTTTCAGATCTTGCCACAGATTCTCGATTGGATTTAGATCTGGACTTTGACTGGGCCATTCTAACACATGGATAAGTTTTGTTTTAAACCATTCCATTGTTGTCCTGGGTTTATGTTTAGGTCGTTGTCCTGCTGGAAGGTGAACCTCCGCCCCAGTCTCCAGTCTTTTGCCGACTCCAAGAGGTTTTCTTCCAAGATTGCGCTGTATTTGGCTCCATCCATCTTCCCGTCAATTCTGACCAGCTTCCCTGTCCCTGCTGAAGAGAAGCACCCCCAGAGCATGATGCTGCCACCACATTTGACAGTGGGGATGGTGTGTTCTGAGTGATGTGCAGTGTTAGTTTTTCGCCACACATAGCGTTTTGCATTTTGGCCAAAAAGTTCCATTTTGGTCTCATCTGACCAGAGCACCTTCTTCCACATGTTTGCAGTTTGCCACAAGCCATGTGGGGGACACAGCAAACGGGACTTCTTATGCTTTTCTGTTAACAATGGCTTTCTTCTTGCCACTCTTCCATAAAGGGCAACTTTGTGCAGTGCACAACTAATAGTTGTCCTATGGACAGATTCCCCCACCTGAGCTGTATATCTCTGCAGCTCGTCCAGAGTCACCATGGGCCTCTTGACTGCATTTCTGATCAGCGCTCTCCTTGTGAGTTTAGGTGGACGGCCTTGTCTTGGTAGGTTTACAGTTGTGCCATACTCCTTCCATTTCTGAATGATCGCTTGAACAGTGCTCCGTGGGATGTTCAAGGCTTTGGAAATCTTTTTGTAGCCTAAGCCTGCTTTAAATTTCTTAATAACTTTATCCCTGACCTGTCTGGTGTGTTCTTTGGACTTCGTGGTGTTGTTGCTCCCAAGATTCTCTTAGACAACCTCTGAGGCCCTCACAGAGCAGCTGTATTTGTACTGACATTAGATTACACACAGGTGCACACTTTTTTAGTCATTAGCACTCATCAGGCAATGTCTATAGGCAACTGACTGCACTCAGACCAAAGGGGGCTGAATAATTACGCACACCCCACTTTGCAGTTATTGATTTGTTAAAAATGTTTGGAATCATGTATGATTTTCGTTCCACTTATCACGTGTACACCACTTTGTATTGGTCTTTCACGTGGAATTACAATAAAATTGATTCATATTTGTGGCAGTAATCTGACAAAATGTGTATATATATATATATATATATATATATATATAGACGAAGTGAAGTATCGGCGCACACATGGGGTCTTGTTTAAGCAATACAAACTGTTTTATTCAGCATAAGCGTGGTACAATCAACGCGTTTCAGCCCTTCAAGATCAGGCTGTCATCAGGATTACAGACACGCTGTACAGGTGAGTTTAAATACAGCAACACAGTGATAAAACCAAGCCCCCCTCCCGCCCACTTCCCCCGCCCACGTCAGTTAACCCCTTACGATCCAATCCCCAAGTGTCTATAAGTAAAAAATACCTGATAGTGACATGAAGTCTAGCCACTCCCCATTAAAACCAATCAGTGTAAAATTATCACAACTCCAATTCTAGTTTTAAACAAACCGGTGGTGTCTCATCATAACGCCACAGGTGCTATCAGAGAGTGCCTCCGTCTGGTGCAATCATTCTAAAGTGATCAGGGGGTGTATTTAAAAGTGCCTGAGGGGATATTTTGTATAGGAGTAGAGGGTATCATACAACTAAAGTGCATAAGACTATAAATATAGTGTAGTCATAGTTAATTAAAATATCAATATATAAACAGGTCCCAGTGTTTAAGAGCCTTATGTGTTAAACCATAAAGTGCATCGTGCTACATTAATCAACATAGTAATATAGAATAAAACTGCAGTGGCTAAGTAAAATGTGGATGATAATTAGGCATAATAAAAGCAGACATAAAAGCTAAAACTACAATTAAAATCAAAAGTATACACTTATTAGAGTATATATTACACTTCAGCATCTTGGCACATTTGGATAATAGTCCACGGCCTCTCAAGATTAAAAGCTTGGGGCCCTAGTTAAATAATGGCATAAATCAGCGCTAACTATATGAATTAATAGATTTGTATATAGTTCCTGTAACAAACAAGCTCATCCTCAGTTAGAGGGCCAAAAAAAAAAAAAAAAGAATTAGTTGACTTTAAGGGGTATGTGGAGGATTCAATTGTATTAGCTGCAAGGCCTGGTATCTAGCGCTATCTATTTATTAGAGAAAGCATGACAATGACAGTTGTTCATTCATGCCTGCCGGTGACAATGTATTTAGGGATCTAATCCAACGGGCTTCCATGCGTAAAAGGGCTCGATTTCGATTCTCCCCGTCTTTACTAATTTGATGATCAATAGCCATCCACCTGAAAGTGGCTAATGTATGTCCCATTTTTGCAAAATGTTTAGCAACAGATTGCTCACCATATTTAGTATTATTAAGGTCCATGGTCTTATTAGTATTGGTCATGCCCAATGCATTCCTTATAGCTTGACGATGGTTAGCCATTCGTTCGCGGATCGCAGTAGTTGTCTTCCCAATGTAATATTTGCCGCAAGGGCAGGTTATGAAGTAGATGGCGTATTGACTGAGACAATTAAGTCTATGCTTAATTTTGATTCTTTGACCATTTTGGGGATGAGGGAAGTCTTGGCCCGTTATTGCATAACGGCAAGCCAAACAGCCACTACACTTAAAGCAACCTTTTCTTATTGGTGGCAGCCATGTTGTTGGGTCCTGATTATAGTTCATTCGAAAATCCGTTCTTACCAAGAGGTTCTTTAAGTTTTTTCCTCTTCGGAATGCCATAAGTGGTTTATTATTTCCAAAAGGTAACTGTGTGTCATTTTTGATAATCTCCCATCTGGATTTTATACTATTCGTAAGGATTTTGCTCCGGGGAGTGTATTGACCAATAAACGGAATATTTTCCTTGATTTTTTTGTCATTTAATTTTTTGGCCAGATGTTTATCATTTTCAAAATACTCAGAGGCCCGTTTCATTTGTTCCACTATAGTATTACTATCATATCCTCTAGCTAGAAATTTGTACTTCATTTCCAAACGTTGTTTTTGTGCATTAGTACGGTTGGTGTTGTTTTCAACACTCTTAGCATTTGTGAGTAAATGATGCCCTTCTTTTGGGCTACTGGGAGGCAACTGGTCACGTACATTAAAGTATTTCTGTCTGTACTTTTCTGGTACAGGGTTGTGTGTAGTTTATCGTCTTCCTTATATATTTTTAGGCCCAGATATTCGATGGACTCTACGTTGGTTTTGTAGGTAAAGCGTATTGGGCTTTTTTTTGGAATTCAGATTTTCCATAAACCCTGCACATTCCGCCTCAGTCCCCTTCCATAGGATAAATAGGTCATCTATATACCGTTTATAGATGAGGATCTTATCTTCACATAAGGGCAAAATGTGTTGTTCCTCGTACTTTTGCATGAACAGATTCGCGAAGGACGGGCCCGCATTAGACCCCATAGCGGTCCCCAGTTTGTATTGCTTAAACAAGACCCCACGTGTGCGCCGATACCAGTTTGTATTGCTTAAACAAGACCCCACGTGTGCGCCGATACTTCACTTCGTCTATTTGTAACTTTTCGGCAGCACCGGGGCAGCTGAGACATTGTGTTGGAGTGCCCCCCAGTAAATCAGGAATATTATACATTGTTTTTTTCAGCACAAAGTGTACTTTAACATGGTAACAAAATTTTGTAACTTTTCTGGTAAAATATGTCAAAAAAATGCAAATTTTCATGGATTTTTCCCATTTTTACTTTTAGTTATCTTAAGGTTACACACAAAAATCTTACTGTTTCTAATAGATCTGATACTCTCGAGTACAATGATACCAGATATATGTAGGTACCCCACTTTTCCTGTACAGGAGACCCCCCCAAACTAAAACTGCACCTTCAAGAATATTACACCAAATTGAAACGTATAACCACTACTGACAGTTAACATAGAATATCTACCAAATTAACTAAAATATCCCCACAAGTGAGATATTTTTAGAAACTACACACCCGCAGCATTTTATGAGTGAGGTAAGTTTCGATCACAATGCAGATACCTGGGTGCAGAGCTTCATCCAATTGTAAGTTATTTTCCTTTTTTTCCTCAACTATAAAATCAGAGACAAAATCAAATGCGAATTTGAGCTAAAAACTCTAGAGGAAAGTTCAAACGCATCTCATATATGAAAGCCTAACCCCTCCCAAATAAAACGGTATGCCACATTCATGGGTGTACCCAGAGACATGGCTAAGCCCCCTCCCATACCCTTCCTCCTTCAAAGTTTTTGTATTCCTCCTACTGTCCAATAATCTGTCCTCCCAACAGGATCTTATACACAGGATCTAGTGTTGCAGTCAATATCTCTCCAAAGCACACACCACAATCTACTTTCACTTTCTCTCCTCCTAGCCAAAGAGAGCAGGGATGTCTTGTCTTTTATTACCCACTGACACCAACTGCAGGCTGGAGGTGGTATATAAGGAGCCTTGGTGTATATGTCCATTACACATCACATCCTGTGTAGCAGACAGAAACCTTTTTTTGGATTACACTTCCTTTCATATGGAGCAGACACAGGGGTGTGGCTTAAGCTGCCATTTGACCATTCCATTTTGACATAGGGATCTGAGCTCTGTAAGTAAGTTTATGTATTTTGTATATTTTGTGTTGTACCAATATAAGTCAGTGCTATAATTTATTTAGATTTATTGATGGTCATTTAAATGGAAATAGTGAGATAGTATACATATACAACTTTCCTATATGTAATATCATAGCACCTAAAAATGCAATCTCCTATGAAGATATAAATATATTTATATAATAAAAGGGATATATTCTTAACTTTTGAGATAACAGATAAGTGTACACCAATTTACAAGGACACACAATATACAGGCCTGGTCAGTATTCAAAGTGGTGCACCATAGACAAGAACACCCCTGATTACTGCACATGTTATGTGGGGAACCGGTTTATGTGCACTGTCTGCTTTGTGTCAGACCACCAGAGTAACCCACTGTGTACCATACTACCCATAATCCTTCCATAAAGCAGTGATCTGGTACAAATTGGTGGCAACTGTTTTCTCTGTATATTTGTTCTCTGTATTAAGCTATGGAGGCTGCTACTAAAAGTATTGATTTAAATCCTCCTGTCCTTGTACCTGGAGATGAAATGCCCCAATTAGACTCAGTAGCTTTTCCAGGCCCAATTGCCAAACCTATTTTTAAACCTGATCCATTTGATAGGGTAACTAGGGAGTGGACTGATTGGCTAGAACAATTTGAATTGGCAGCCACTATAAATGGTTGGGATATAGGTGCTCGCTTGCAAGTCCTTAGCCTTTTGCTTAGTGGTAAAGCCAGGCAGGTATACTAAGGATTTACTGTAATACTGAAATAAAAAACAGTTATCAGTTATTAAAAATTGCTCTAAAGTATTTTTTTTCCAATTAGAGCTGTATAAAAGAGTATATAAAGGATAAATCCATTTCTTTAGGTAAACTGGGAATGAGAAATGTTTGTTTATATGTTAGACTATTAGGACAATGCTATTATAATAACATGATGCTGTGAGGTACCTTCTGTTATAATATAGGAGGTACCATCACCACTTGCCTGGGATACTATTGTTTTCGTTTCTAACCACACAGTGTGTGGCAGGATTGCCGGGTCTACTCTACTCGCAGGCCTGCAGGATTATCCTATTTGGTTCCTCTGGAAGCTGGTGACTGTCTGAGTAACAGTTTGAAATATACCTGTGTAAAGATTCTATATCCACACATAGCAAAACATACACACATACTTAATTTCCATTGTGCACCAACGGGCACACTTTTGCTAGTGCACACACACACACACACATATATATATATATATATAAAACCGTCCAAAGATAGCAATCCACTACATACGATCCACTTGCCCCAGTGCAGCATCAATAGGGTACACAAACCACCTGAACATAAACATGCACTCAAGGGACTTTATCATTAAATTCAACTCATAATTTTACTGTGACCGACACGTTTCCGCCTATAGCAAGGCTGTCACCAGTGTAACAATGCACTGAGTGGGAGGGGTATGCGTGGGTATTTAAAGTTGGTGTTTGAGAGTGTTTGTTACCCTGATGACGGCTTTGCTGTAGGTGGAAACGCATCGGTCACAATAAAATTATGAGTTGAATTTAATGATAAAGTCCCTTGAGTGCACGTTTATGTTCAGTTTATAAATTATATATATATATATATATATATATATATATATATATATATATATATAAAGTGAGGTGTGCCTTGACATATTAGGTAAGAGATCCCTTCCCTGAAGAGCTTACAATCTAACTGGGAGGGACAACATACAAATACAAGTAGGGGAGGGATAGCATAGACAGCTAACAATCATTAAAAGTGCTGAAGTGAGAGAGGATGAAAGTTCCAAAGGTAGGGAGCAGCAAGAGACTGTTTTAAGACAGGAGGAAGCAGTGTTTGTAGGGGGTTTGTTGAGAAGAAATAGACGACGTGCGTTATTTTTGTTATTGTTTATTAGTGTGCTAAAGCAGACGTGTTTAGCTGCTGAAAAAGCTGAATTAAGACACAACATGAGTGTGTAGTGGTAAAAGTCCGCCTGACTACATGACTTTTTCCACAGCCACTCTGCTGCACAAGTACAGTAGCATAGGAGTGTGGTTTCTGAGTTGAGCCAAGGACGGGGGTTAGTGGGGCAACGTAGTTCCTAGGTTAAGAGGAAACTATAAGTATTGGAAATCAGGGTTACATTCATTTTATTTACTTAGTACCGTGTGTAGGAGGCATTCAGTATATAAAATACAGTTTTATGAAGGTGCATTTACAGCAACGGAATTTGCCTAGGGCCCGGTAAACATAAGGGCGCCCTGCTACAGTACAGGGGCCCAATATGATTTGAATCCATTTCTGCATGTATGTGAGTTTGGTTAATGAACTCTTTAACCATATGAATACTTTATATACAGGATTATTGATCACTGGACAGGGGTTTGCTGCAGACCCCCGTATGTACCATTATGTACCATGACTGGGTTAGCATTAGGATGTGCACACACATTGATATTCAGTACAGACACTAACACCCCAACACTCTAAATGGATCTTTACTACCCAGTGACTGACAGGTACGTACATAAATCCCGCCCCACCGGTTACCAGCAACTTCTTCCTGAAGCCCAAGGGCCCCTCTGGTGGAATGTCCCCGTTCATAGAGCTCGATGAACAATGTCCAACTCCAGCTGGTTAATGTGTCACTACAATCAGGGCTCGTATTGGCTCAGCGTCATGTCGTGTCCATCCGATTCGACCAATACTTCCTTTCTCCGACAGCGGGACATGAAATGCCAGCTGTCATTACTCATTACGACAGAGAAGGGCTCGATTTCTGGCCAGCGTTCACCAATGAACACGCAGCAACAGTGCGCCTGAAAGTGCGTCCCGAGACGCTCCGCCCGTGCAGATGTGGCGGCTTTAGATACACATGTAACCGTGAAGTAAATGGGATGAAGTGGGAGATGGACGGGAAGATGTTACTTGTGCTGCTTGGGGTTTTACACACTGGACATGGCAGAATCTTACACGGGAGCCTGGACAGTGCTGCAGCGTGGCGAAGTAGAGGACAACATATTGTAACCTTCTTATTCCATGGTGGGTACCGTATACAGACCTTGTACTGTCATTAGTATATTGTAACCTTATTCCATGGTGGGTACCGTAAACAGACCTTGTACTGTCATTACTATATTGTAACCTTCTTATTCCATGGTGGGTACCGTATACAGACCTTGTACTATCATTAGTATATTGTAACATACTAATACTAACAATATACTAGTTCTATCATTAGTATATTGTAACATACTAATACTATCATTAGTATATTGTAAGTGTGAGGCTGTGCTTGCAGGCAGCACTGTGCAGGAGAAGCCTTAGGAATGTCAAATGTCAGCCTCCCACCCATTAACTTTCTGGTCAGTCATTTCCGATTGCCACTTGAAGTCAGGAAGGATTTTTTCCCCTTCATAAATTTAGTGGGTTTTTTTTGCCTTCCTCTGGATCCAGAGTTAGGCAGGAAATTAGGATATTGCTAGATGGGTTGGACTGGATGGACATATGTCTTTATTCAACCTCAAATACTATACTAACCATTCCTGACCAAGGCCTTTAGCCCCAAGATCAGTCTGATTTTACCAAATATTTGTTATAGAAGTTGTAAGAAGTAAATGGCAGCGTATTGTGGGTGTTGTTGTCTGTTTGACTTAATCTAACTTGTGTACAGAGCTCTAATTTAAAGGACAACTATACTGTAAAAATTTGCTTTTTAGAAATAAAAAGTACCTGGGAGGTAAACTTGATTATTCCTACCTCCCAATATTGTTTAGTTGAGGAGCTACAGCACATACAGTTTTCATCTGCCAGGTTATGGCTCTGGGCCATTCTATATTAAAGAAAGTGTTGAAGCATGCAGGAAGACTGGCAGAAGCAGTTTTCTTCGTCCTGCTGCTCCTCATAGAAATTATATTGGGAGGTAAATAGCACCTATCCTAGCTCCCTGCCTCATGTACTTTTTATTTAAGTACTTTATTTTTTTATTTTTTTTTTAAACTTTATACGCACTATATTTTACCTTTTAATATTTCTACTACTTTTTCATTTAAATTTGATAATAGAACTACAACAGATTTAAAAGTAAAGCTGGCAAATCTGCATCTGATTTTAATGCCACAATATTGGGACCAAAGATTTGTAGGGTGGTCTGACCAACTCTGTCAATTTTTGGGGGTTGTGATTATGATCAAGCTAGCTTGTAACTTTCTCATTAAAATTAAAATAATTTATTAATTATAATAAATACAGAAAGGTAGTCACTCTTCACTGCTTTCCTCTTTCTTCTGTAGATATCTAAAAATAAAATATACGTGAAGTAGGCCCTTTCTTGCCGTCTATGTGGATGTGGGTATCTTAGGCTGGGTACACACGAAGGGATTATTTACCCAACCAACCGCCCGCCTGATTCGGACGAACGGACAATAGAGGCGGTCGTGGCCGGCCGCCCCACACCAGCAGATATTTTCGTCCCACCGACCAAAAGTGCCGTGGATCGGTCGGCTGAAAATATCTGCTGGTGTGTGCCCAGCCTATATTGCTAACTGACATAGTTTCTGAGATCAGCTAGCATGGCATCTGTTTCCATTTCCATTTATAGGTAGACAACAATCCTATGCATTTTAAATGACTTTGAGATGCAAATGAGAGAGGGAGGGGGGGAAGGATGTTTGTTGTTGTGCTTACATATTGTTTCTACCACAATTTATATTTACAATAAACATGCATCACTTGTTAAGGATCCCTTATTGTACGGTGAAAGAGTTGTGAAGTAGCAGCAGAATTGTAAACCGCCATTACTAAATATTGTCAAGGCACAATAAATGGATATGCTTTATTTTACAAATGAAATTATATATGGCTTTTTATATACTGTAGGAAGACTTCAATCTTTTTAGTGTTATTTTTATTTTGAATTTTGTCTTTCTTAGGTGACCAAGCTTTGCTGCGTGTTAAAATCAATAATGTTGCTGGAGCAACTGGGAGAGAGTCTGCACTTTACCTGTATGAAGATGAACAATGGGTACAGATGCATAACAGCCTGGAAGAGTACAGCTGCCCTGAAAGATTGTCTCTTGCACAAGTAACAAGTGAGCACTCCAATTGTATTTAACCGTAACCTATAGGTTTCACAAATATGTTAAAGGCAACAATAGTTGGTTGGGGATTGATTATGACTTTTAGGTCATTTTTAATGAAATGTATCGCTTAACTTTTTAAGCGATTTCTTATTTAATAAAAATGCAGCATTTCAAAGATTTATATAGTTCAGTCATACCTCGCACCTACCATTTAGAGTGAACCTTAAAGGAGAAATTATACTTGCCTCTTCCCACTTCTCTTTTAGGTCCTCTCCCCTGGGATATTCTTAAATAAGCATAGTAAAAAATGCTTGTGATACTTTTTCTAAGGACTAACAGTTTATTTAGTTGACAAGCTTTTGAGGCCTATACCCTCTTCGTCAGGTCAGAGCAGTACTGATTTTGACAAAGGTTTAACAGAAAGTAAAAAGCTAATTCCAAAAGATAACGGAGAGTTGTAAATATGCGTGGATCACGGACACATTGGCTTGAGTGTTGCGTCAGCAACCCTCCTCCCACTGTGCGAGTGCCACTGCCATTGGAGAAGCCACCCAGAAGTGTGTGGACCCCTACTTGCACACGTGCACGCACACCTCAATGCCGTTTCCATAGGAGGAGGAGGGGGACAGAGAGAGGAAGAGACAGAGAGAATAGGGAGAGAGAGAGAGAGGGGAAGAGAAATGTAACAGAGGGAAAGAGGAGGAGGAGAGAGTGAAAGGAGGGAGAGAGAGCGAGAGAGTGGGGAAAGAGAGGGAGGGGAGAAAGAGAGAGGGAAAAAGAGAGAAAGAGAGAGGGAGAGTTCTTAAAGGGCATCTATAGTGGGAAAATGAACTTTTTTTCACTTTGTTTCCATGTGTTCTATAATTCCCTCCAACCCCCCCGAGTGTCTTTACTTTTTTCAGTTTCCTTCTTTGTCCTGAGAAACACAAATTAGAAGAATACGTAATTGTATTCCTCTACTTCTACTTGTAATGTCAATTAAATCCCTGTGACCTGACCATCTTCCCTGCTCAAGTCCCTCCCTTCTCCCTGCTCTGTAATAAACATAGCGATAAGAGCATTAGCAGGGGGAGAGGGGGAGCTTTGACTGCAGAGATATGTCTGCACTTGACCCCCTTTCTTGCTATCCTTCATTTTTTGATGATGGGTCTCAAAAAGGGAGATCGTAATCTGTACTGTTTTCCTTCTTTTTCTGTCTCTCCAAGACAGCTTGCTTTCTATTGGCACTGTGCGTGGGTGTGTTTTTCAGGATGTTGAACTTTTAACTCCTGCGCATGATAAGCTTGTCGGGTAGCTGGAGTTAAGACATGGAGGAGGTAACAGAGGGGAGGGGGAAGGGGGGAGTACTGCAGAGAGATCTGAGACCATGGGAAAACAGTCACTGACTGTAGGAGAAAGGCAGCACAGGGTACATGAATTTAACTTTGCAAAGGGACAATGTATATATCACTATAGATTCCCTTTAAAATGCAGGGTTTAATGGGATTTGTGAATTTTTAAAGAACCTGGGGTTTGTTAGTTCAAAAGATAATAAGATAAACAAAACAACAAGGGAATTAGCTTTTTACTTACTGTTAAAGGGCATGTCCACCCCCACAACACTAAACCCCCCCCCCCCCCACTAATGGCCCCACTCTGTAGTGCATACAAATCCTGGTTCTCCAGTAATCCCACCCAAAGTCCCAAAAAACTGCCCACCAGGAGGATATCAGAGTCCATATAGGACTCTGTCTCCCCTCCCTCCCCCTCCCGTTTTGTTCTCCCTCCCCCTAGTGTAAAACCCCTTTTCCCATATGACATTTCTTGCTGCCCCAGCCCCAACCACATTAGTATAATTTCAAGAAAGTGCCCCGATAGTTACTTACCTTCCCTGTATCCTCCGGTGTTCTGTACAGCCGGAAGCCGCGTCCGTGATTGGCTGCCTCTCAGCCAATCACAGACGCGCCTGTCGGTCCAGCCCCTGCTTGCAGTTCTATGCAAGCAGGGGGCCGGGATTGTGCGGTGAAGGAGAGAGGTAAGGTAAGTAAATATTGGGGCACTTTCTTGAAATTATACTAATGCAGAACTTTCATATACAAAAAGTTTTTATAAAGGGTGGTCATACCCCTTAAACCTTTGTCAAAATCAATACTGCTATGACCTGATGTAGAGGGTATAGCCATTTGAAAGCTTAGTACTTGCATTTTTTACTATCTATATTTTGGACTAATACAGCACTACAATACTTTTCTTTAATGAGCAGCATTCCTTACCTAAACATTACTTTGCTTTAACATTCGTACGGCCTGGCACTACCAGATTTTTATTTATACTACTTATCAGGCCAACTCAAATACTACACCGATTGGATAGTCCCTCCCCCCCCAGATCCACAGGACACCCCACCTCCATCAAACAACGATATGGAATCTATGTTCCAAGCCTATCTACCAACACAACCCATTGTGTTCCTGGAAGCTTACAGGAACACAATACCCGGTGGGGGGACTGCCCGCCACAAACAAATGCGAAACATTTGGCAAGAAACCACCAAGCACTTAGACGTTTGGGGTGTATTGGGAGAAACCCCACTATGGCACAACAGCAAATACCAAACATTGTCAACTTTTAGCGCCTCAAAAGTCTTGGAGGGCAAAGACATACTATACTTTTATCAGATAATACATAATAACACATTAAGACCCTTTCCTGATCTACAACAACAATTCTCACTACCAAGCACATTCTTATTCAGATACCTCCAGTTGCGTTACTGCCTCATATACGAATTTCAGACCCTCAACATTCAACTTACCTCAACTTGTCAGCTGATTTCTGGCATCTAATTTGGACTTTGTAAACGGTAGAATTGAGAGACATGTAATTTTTTGGATATACACCTGCCTACTAGACAAAAATAATACTGGCCATCAATCTGCCCTCTTACAAAAATGGACTAGACGCATACCAACACTATCCGAGTCAAATTGGATGGAGATTGCCGAATCACACACCCAGGTACCCCCCCCCTCTTCTAAATACAGAGTGATGCAATACTATATAATACACCAAGTATACCTCTCCCCACGCAGACTGTCACACATGTCCCCGACTATCACCTCGGAGTGCCCTAAATGTCATGAATTGTCAGCTGATTTCTGGCATCTAATTTGGACTTGCCTGAGAGTCTCAACCTTTTGGAATAAAGTAGTAAAGGTACTATCACAAATCCTTCAAGTACTAGTACCATTGGAACCTGAATTATGTGTGTTAGGAGTGGATGGGACGGGGGACCTGGAGGCAACACACTTAAAACTCCTACGTCACATTCTCTTTTATGCCAGGCGCACCATTGTACTCTCCTGGATGTCCCAACGAGCAACTAAATCTAGAACATGGGAAGCTATGATCAAAGCTCATCTCCCATTAATTAGACTCATATACTGTACCTAGACAGAGGCAGACTGAACAGATTCATTAAGATATGGACCCCCTGGTATAAATACATGTGTGTAGATATAACAAGCTTGCAACAACAGGCAAATAGAGAACTTATGGTTTAAGTGCCATAACAAACTGCAATTAAAGTGATATTGACATGATAATATCAATACTATAGACTAATTCATGGATGTGAACCCACTTACCTCTTCCCATCCCTCCTTCCCAATAGAAGGTCAGGTAGGTAACAATAACTGGCAAGTTTTATTTCCTTTTTTATTTTTTTATTACTTTTTTTTAGTTCCCTTGAATCAGTCTGAATATAACTACACTCTGCCACAAATGTCATACCCCAAAGCATGGAATGTTATATACGTAGACAAATTTACCTGTCTTACAACATATGAAGAACAAAAATCAAATGATGTTGCATTTGAAGTTACTCTGCTGAACCCAGATGCTGCAGGAAATCCCTACGATCACTTTGGGGCTGATGAATCTGGTAAGAATACAGTGCCATCCACTTTTTTTATTACTTGAAGAAGCATGCAAATGATTGGCCTTAAGGGTATGTCTACTGGAAAAATTTGTTTTTTTAAATTGCCCATTAGTGTAAGCTATAATTCATCCCAACTGTACCGTTTTTTTTTGTTGATCTGCCCCCTATTTCATTAGATACTCAATCTGAAACCTCTTACGCTTTAGCATTTCTGTAAGCAGTTTTGCTGTAGCTGGAATGGTTTGACAGTTGGTGTGCTGTATGCAGTTTTGACAGTTGGTATGTGGGAAAATAGTCAGGTCAGTGGACAGAGCCTGACCAAAACAAGTATTGTATTGAAGGCATGCAACAACACACAAACCTTAGAGTAAGTACTACTTACATGTATTTACTTATAGATTAAGATGACGCAAAGTCATTTTTTCAGTATACATACACTTTAAGACCCCCATACATGGCATTGAGTTCCGATCAGTTTGGTAAACTTGATCAAACTGATCAGAATTTGAAGACATTTTTCCTTTTTTTTGATAGGTCTATCGTTCTATCAAAAGGAACTCTGATTGGGCAAGGTGGAAAATTTTCCGTTGACCCCCCAACTTCAAAAACCTATCTTCTGTAGTTTTCAAGGTGAAATCTATGGAAGATCAGCTGCACGAGGTAGGGAATTGCGGAAGATCAGCTGCAAAAGGTAGGGAATTACAATCGATACTTCTGATCAGATTTGCGATCGTTTCCACGGATCGGAAAACCACTGCCATTGAATAAAGCTAGCTTTATTCAATAAAATGTGCAGAATTTTTGCCTCAACTGATCATGTATTACCTTTTTTACTGGTGTACAGTCAGAAAACCTTTAATAACATCTGATAAGTTACTGCAGATTAAATTTTTACACCTTTTTGAATTAGGCCCAATATTAAAGTTACTTTGTAGTTTGATGCGTGTAAAAGTGTGCTTGTTGTGACATAATGTATTGTGTCCTTTTCCACTCTTAACATCTAATATTTTCTGGTCCTTTGTGGCAGTGGTCCCAATTGGGTTAAACCCCTCAAACCCCAGGCATGGACAGAAAGCATACTAGCTAATAAATTTAAATTACTCCTCCCACTAACCAAACCGTTTCCCTTGTGTGGATAAAACAAATGCTGGACCTCTTTCCTGCCTGATTTGCCTTATCTGTGTTCCCCCTTCTCTATATAGCCAAACTGCAGTGACCCTTTTACGGGCTCCTGTGCAGATCCCTGGTCAGCGTCAGCCATTTTGGCGTCTTCAGTGCGGAAGTTCCTTCTTTCTGGTTCATGTGTGTGTGGTGACGTCGTTAGACTAGTGCTCGAGCCCTACAGTGGGAGGCAGACTTTCCCATTTTTATTTTGTTTGGGCTCAAAATACTCAGAATTCATGGGTAAAAAAGACTGTGTCCTTCTAGGATATCATCTAAAATTATTTTCCAGAAAGGATGCTCTCCAACTTGGGTTCACCAAAAAATTCAAGGCAGTTACAGGACAAGAATGTTATCGACCCTATCCCTCACAATCAGAGGGGTCAGGGTGTGTATTCCAGATAGTTTTTAGTAAGGAAACCATGAGAGGATTTCAAAGCCATCCTGGATTTAAATTAGGAAAATTCTCACCTCAAAGTAAAGACCTTCAAGAAGACAAGGCTACTGTAGTATCCTTATTGGCCTAGTAGACCTTGGTTCCCCCTTCTTCTGAAATTGTCGGTGACCAACCCATATCACCTTTCAGTTCTTCCAGACCTTCTGAATCAGGGTCCAATAAGTTGCCCGAACCCTGACAGACTGTCCTTAGCAGCCTGGCTTGTGAGTCGGAGAAATAAATAAACCAAGGTCTCTCTGAAGCTTCCATTACAACTCTGATGGAATCCAGAAAAAGAGAAACTTCAACTGCATATTACAATTCATATCCCCTCCAGTAGAGGGATTATCTAGAGTTCACCTTATTGAGTTTTTACAGTCTGGATTATTGGCCCCTGCTACTCAAGTAACTGCCTTTTTTTTCTCTTTCAGAAAAAATGGTCTAGCCAACCTTTAAATAGATCTTTAAGTTTGAAGCATTTCCTTGGGATTTATTGCTCGTGCTGAAGGTCGTGTTTCCAGTTTTTCCCTTCAAAACTATAGAGGAAATTCTGTTACAAGGCTCACTTTGCTTTCTTTTCTTCTCGCCATTACTTCAGCACAAAGAGATCTCTGTCCATTTCTGACAAATGCCTTTTCTTTCTAGAAGACAAGCTTATATTCAGGTTCAAAGAAAACGTTTTACCCAAAGTAATCTCAGCTTTTTGTATCATATAATGGCATATACCCTATATACTTGAGTATAAACCGAGATTTTCAGGCTAAAAAAATAGCCTGAAAATCGAGTCTCGGTTTATACTCGAGTCAAGCACTTACCTGCTCCGGTGGCCGCACGCTCCGCGTCCTCTGCTTGCTGAAGTCACTACTCGGCGCCGGGAAGTAAGGCCTGCGCCTAGTAATGATGTCAGCCATCAGAGGAAAATGAAGCATGCAGCCGCCGGAGCAGAGCAGAGGATACAGAGAAGCCTACATGAAGAGCAGGTAGGAGAAGGCACCTGGGAAGGAAGGGGGGAAGGCACAGTAATTCCTGCATGCTAAAGCATGCTGTGAGTTGTAGTTTCCAAACATTTGCAGTGGCAAGGAATGGAACTTTAGTTGCCTTTTAAATGGACATAAGAATTCCCATACAGTAATAGCCAAATACAGTATAGCTATTACTGTATGGGACTTCTGATGTTCATTAAAAGGGTACCTAAATCCTAAAAACAATACAGAATCAGAAGGAGAATGTTATCTATTGCTGCCTTCTGATTCTGTATTGTTTTGAGGCTTTAGTTGCCCTTTAAATTCCCATACAGTAATAGTCATACTGGATTTGGCTATTACTGTATGGAAATTCTGCTGTCCATTTAAAGGGCAACTAAAGTCTCAAAATAATACAGAATCAGAAGGCAGTTGTGGCCCTATTTTCTACCCTCGGTTTATACTCGAGTCAATCACTTTTACTCCTTTTTAAAGGTAAAATTGGGTGCCTCGGTTTATACTCGGGTCGGTTTATACGGTAATGCTTTCTTATTTCTTTCCTGAATCAAAACATAAAGAAGAAGAAATATTTCATTGTTTGGATGTTGCAAGATGTTTAAAGGCTTATCTCTCCATAACTCACAATTTCAGACAACTTGAAAACCTAGTACTTAAGTTGGGTAAAAAAGCAGGGCAAAAACCATCTAAATCTTCAGTGGCTAGCTGGATCTCTTCTTGTATCAAAGAGTCCTACTCTGTGGGTTACCAATCTGAGGAAGGGGAAACCATATCCCCTGAAACGTTGTATGTTTTTTTGCTCAATAAACCACTGAAAATTAAGTAGTGTGCTCCTCCAACTTATTTGCATTGCCGTAACCAATCTGTACTCAGAGCTCACTCTACAAGATCTTACAAGATATATGGAAGCTTCCAAGGATGCCAGGCCAGTTTGGCCCTTCAGGATATTTGTAGTGCAAGTCCATACCTTCTTTAACCATTCTAAAATTTTGGAGAAAAGTTTTAAGATTCCAACTTTTTAATGAAAATTCTCCTTTATGGCAGTGGTCACTAATGGTAGAGAAACATATAATTATTTATTCAGAAAAGGCGAATCTTAAAACTTTTCTCCAAAATTTTAGAATGGTTAAAGAAGGTATGGAATTGCACTACAAATATCCTGAGGGCCAAACTGGCCTGGCATCCTTGGAAGCTTCCATATATCTTGTAAGATCTTGTAGAGTGAGTCTGGTACAGATTGGTTACGGCAATGCAAATAAGTTGGAGGAGCACACTACTTAATTTTCAGTGGTTTATTGAGCAAAAAAACATAACGTTTCAGGGGATATGGTTTCCCCTTCCTCAGATTGGTAACCCACAGAGTAGGACTCTTTGATACAAGAAGAGATCCAGCTAGCCACTGAAGATTTAGATGGTTTTTGCCCGCTTTTTTACCCAACTTAAGTACTAGGTTTCAAGTTGTCTGAAATTGTGAGTTATGGAGAGAAGCCTTTAAACATCTTGCAACATCCAAACAATGAAATATTCTTCTTCTTTAGTTTTAATTCAGGAAAGAAACAAGGAAGCATTACCGTATAAACCGACCCGAGTATAAAACGAGGCACCCAATTTTACCTTTAAAAAGGAGTAAAAGTGATTGACTCGAGTATAAACCGAGGGTAGAAAATAGGGCCACAACTGCCTTCTGATTCGTATTATTTTGAGAATTTAGTTGCCCTTTAAATGGACAGCAGAATTTCCATACAGTAATAGCCAAATCCAGTAGACATTACTGGATGGGAATTTAAAGGGCAACTAAAGCCTCAAAAACAAACAGAATCAGAAGGCAGCAATAGATAACATTCTCCTTCTGATTCTGTATTGTTTTTAGGATTTAGGTACCCTTTAAGAACATCAGAAGTCCCATACAGTAATAGCTATACTGGATTTGGCTATTACTGTATGGGAATTCTTATGTCCATTTAAAAGGCAACTAAAGTTCCATTCCTTGCCACTGCACAATGTTTGGAAAACTACAACTCACAGGATGCTTTAGCATGCAGGAATTACTGTGCCTTCCCCCCTTCCTTCCCAGGTGCCTTCTCCTACCTGCTCTCATGTAGGCTCTCTGATTCTCTGCTCTGCTCCGGCGGCTGCATGCTTCATTTTCCTCTGATGGCTGACATCATTACTAGGCGCGGCCTTACTTCCGGCGCCGAGTAGTGACTTCAGCAAGCAGAGGACGCGGAGCGTGCGGCCACCGGAGCAGGTAAGTGCTTGACTCGAGTATAAACCGAGACTCGATTTTCAGGCTTTTTTAGCCTGAAAATCTCGGTTTAACTCAAGGATATAGGGTATATGCCATTATATGATACAAAAAGCTGAGATTACTTTGGGTAAAACGTTTTCTTTGAACCTGAATATAAGCTTGTTTTTAGAAAGAAAAGGCATTTGTCAGAAATGGACAGAGATCTCTTTGTGCTGAAGTAATGGCGAGAAGAAAAGAAGCAAAGTGAGCCTTGTAACAGAAATTTCCTCTATAGTTTTGAAGGGAAAACTGGAACGACCTTCAGCACGAGCAAAATCCCAAGGAAATGCTTCAAAGCTTTAAAGAATCTATTATTAAAGGTTGGCTAGACCATTTTTTCAAAAAGAAAAAAAAGGGCAGTTACTTGAGTAGCAGGGGCCACTAATCCAGACTGTAAAAACTCAATAAGGTGAACTCTAGATAATCCCTCTACTGGAGGGGATATGAATTGTAATGCAGTTGCTCTTTTTCTGGATTCCATCAGAGTTGTAATGGAAGCTTCAGAGAGACCTTGGTTTATTTATTTCTCCGACTCACAAGCCAGGCTGCTAAGGACAGTCTGTCAGGGTTCGGGCAACTTATTGGACCCTGATTCAGAAGGTCTGGAAGAACTGAAAGGTGATATGGGTTGGTCACCGACAATTTCAGAAAGAGGGGGAACCAAGGTCTACTAGGCCAATAAGGTATACACGTAGCCTTGTTTCTTGAAGGTCTTTACTTTGAGGTGAGAATTTTCCTAATTTAAATCCAGGATGGCTTTGAAATCCTCTCATGGTTTCCTTACTAAAAACTATCTGGAATACACACCCTGACCCCTCTGATTGTGAGGGATAGGGTCGATAACATTCTTGTCCTGTAACTGCCTTGAATTTTTGGTGAACCCAAGTTGGAGAGCATCCTTTCTGGAAAATAATTTTAGATGATATCCTAGAAGGACACAGTCTTTTTTACCCATGAATTGAGTATTTTGAGCCCAAACAAAATAAAAATGGGAAAGTCTGCCTCCCACTGTAGGGCTCGAGCACTAGTCTAACAGAGTCACCACACACACATGAACCAGAAAGAAGGAAATTCCGCACTGAAGACACCAAAATGGCTGACGCTGACCAGGGATTGCACAGGAGCCCGTAAAAGGGTCATGCAGTTGGCTATATAGAGAAGGGGGAACAAGATAAGGCAATTCAGGCAGGAAAGGGTCCAGCATTTGTTTTATCCACACAAGGGAAACGGTTTGGTTAGGGGAGGAGTAATTTAAATTTATTGCTAGTATGCTTTCTGTCCATGCCTGGGGTTTGAGGGGTTTAACCCAATTGGGACCACTGCCACAAAGGACCAGAAATATTAGATGTTAAGAGTGGAAAAGGACACAATACATATGTCACAACAGCACACTTTTACACGCATTAAACTACAAAGTAACTTTAATATTGGGCCTAATTCAAAAAGGTGTAAAAATTTAATCTGCAGTAACTTATCAGATGTTATTAAAGGGTTTCTGACTGTACACCAGTAAAAAGGTAACACATGATCAGTTGAGGCAAAAATTCTGCACATTTTATTGAATAAAGCTAGCTTTATTCAATGGCAGTGGTTTTCCTATCCGTGGAAACGATCGCAAATCTGATCAGAAGTATCGATTGTAATTCCCTACCTTTTGCAGCCGATCTTCCGTAGATTCACCTTGCAATTCCCTACCTCGTGCAGCTGATCTTCCATAGATTTCACCTTGGAAAACTACAGAAGATAGGTTTTGAAGTTGGGGGGTCAACGGAAAATTTTCCACCGTGCCCCAATCAGAGTTCTTTTGATAGAACGATAGACCTATCAAAAAAAAAAAGGAAAAATGTCTTCAAATTCTGATCAGTTTGATCAAGTTTACCAAAAATGATCGGAACTCAATGCCATGTATGGGGGTCTAAAGTGTATGTATACTGAAAAAATGACTTTGCGTCATCTTAATCTATAAGGTAAATACATGTAAGTAGTACTTACTCTAAGGTTTGTGTGTTGTTGCATGCCTTCAATACAATACTTGTTTTGGTCAGGCTCTGTCCACTGACCTGACTATTTTCCCACATACCAACTGTCAAACTGCATACAGCACACCAACTGTCAAACCATTCCAGCTACAGCAAAACTGCTTACAGAAATGCTAAAGCGTAAGAGGTTTCAGATTGAGTATCTAATGAAATAGGGGGCAGATCAACAAAAAAAAAAAGGTACAGTTGGGATGAATTATAGCTTACACTATGGGCAATTTAAAAAAACAAATTTTTCCAGTAGACATACCCTTAAGGCCATCATTTGCATGCTTCTTCAAGTAATAAAAAAAGTGGATGGCACTGTATTCTTACCAGATTCATCAGCCCCAAAGTGATCGTAGGGATTTCCTGCAGCATCTGGGTTCAGCAGAGTAACTTCAAATGCAACATCATTTGATTTTTGTTCTTCATATGTTGTAAGACAGGTAAATTTGTCTACGTATATAACATTCCATGCTTTGGGTATGACATTTGTGGCAGAGTGTAGATTATTCAGTGATTCAAGGGAACTAAAAAAAAAAGTAATAAAAAAATAAAAAGAAATAAAACTTGCCAGTTATTGTTACCTACTGACTTATAGCATACAAAGCATCAGATCCCCACTACAATGGTAGAGATCAACAAATTGGCTAAACACTGTCCTAAACTACAAAGTACAAACTGTTTTGATGAGAGCTTATCTCGGATATTAAAATCTAGAAGGGTGCACAAAGAGTTAAAACATTCATTCCAATCCTTTGAACGAAGAAAAATAAACAGGAAAAATAATTGTTTATTAACAACAAACATTTTATGACCAGAAGCAAGTTTTAAAAGAGCACTCTGCCTTTCACATTTGTGTTGGAGTTATTAATAGTTGTAACAGCATCACGGGAAGGATAGGCTTTTTGCTGCATCTTGCTTGCACCTCTATTTAATTAATGTTAAAAGGAAAATATACTCGCCTCCCCCCGCTAATCATCTTCTTTCTGTGCATTGTGCCCAGGATGAAGACCTTAACTGCTAGGTCTTCAACCCTAAGTTCTTAGATAAGCATTCCTTACCAGAGATGCTCCAGTCCCTCTTGCATCTTCACGATATGGCCAATAGGAAGAGATGCTTCTCATTGGCCTCATCGCTGACCGATCAAGAGAGGTGGAGAGGACCGAAGCAAAGTAAATTTGCTTTTTTTAAAACACGTTTTATTTATTAGTACAGGTTGCATATACATCATAACATTCAGGGTACATTGTGGTTCATAGATTTATACAATAATGCTTACAATATAGAAATTCACTGTATATTTTTTATTAACATTGAAATAATCAAAAAAAAATAAAAGAAACAACAAAAGGAAACTTCTATTGGGAAGGAGGGATGGGAAGAGGTAAGTGGGTTCACATCCATGAATTGTCTATGTATTGATATTATCATGTCAATATCACTTAATTGCAGTGTTGTTATGGCACTTAAACCATAAGTTCTCTATTTGCCTGTTGTTGCAAGCTTGTTATATCTACACACATGTATTTTACCAGGGGGTCCATATCTAATGAATCTGTTCAGTGTGCCTCTGTCTAGTACAGATAAGAGTCTAATTAATGGGAGATGAGCTTTGTTCATAGCTTCCCATGTTCTAGATTTAGTTGCTCGTGGGACATCCAGGAGAGTACAATGGTGCGCCTGGCATAAAAGAGATGTGACGTAGGAGTTTTAAGTGTGTTGCCTCCAGGTCCCCCGTCCCATCCACTCCTAACACACATATTCAGGTTCCAATGGTACTAGTACTTGAAGGATTTGTGATAGTACCTTTACTACTTTATTCCAAAAGGTTGAGACTCTCAGGCAAGTCCAAATTAGATGCCAGAAATCAGCTGACAAATTCATGACATTTAGGGCACTCCGAGGTGATAGTTGGGGGACATGTGTGACAGTCTGCGTGGGGTGAGGTATACTTGGTGTATTATATAGTATTGCATCACTCTGTATTTAGAAGAGGGGGGGGGTACCTGGGTGTGTGATTCGGCAATCTCCATCCAATTGACTCGGATAGTGTTGGTATGCGTCTAGTCCATTTTGTAAGAGGGCAGATTGATGGCCAGTATTATTTTGTCTAGTAGGCAGGTGTATATCCAAAAAATTACATGTCTCTCAATCTACCGTTTACAAAGTCAAATTAGATGCCAGAAATCAGCTGACAAGTTGAGGTAAGTTGAAGTTGAGGGTCTGAAATTCGTTATAGAGGCAGTAACGCAACTGGAGGTATCTGAATAGAATGTGCTTGTAGTGAGAATTGGTGTGTAGTCAGGAAAGGGTCTTAGTGTTATTAGTATTATTGATAAAAAGTAAGTATGTCTTGCCCTCCAAGACTTTTGAGGCGCTAAAAGTTGACAATTGTTGGTATTTGCTGTTGTGCCATAGTGGGGTTTCTCCCAATACACCCCAAACGTCTAAGTGCTTGGTGGTTTCTTGCCAAATGTTTCGCATTGTTGTGGGCGGCAGTCCCCCCACCGGGTATTGTTCCTGTAAGCTTCCAGGACACAATGGGTTGTGTTGGTGAGATAGGCTTGGAACATAGATTCCATATCGGTGTTTGATGGAGGTGGGGTGTCCTGTGGATCTGGGGGGGGAGGGACTATCCAATCGGTAGTATTTGAGTTGGCCTGATAAGTAGTATAAATAAAAATCTGGTAGTGCCAGGCCGTACGATGTTAAAGCAAAGTAATGTTAGGTAAGGATGCTGTGTCATTAAAGAAAAGTATTGTAGTGCTGTATTAGTCCAAAAATAGATAGTAAAAATGCAAGTACTAAGCTTTCAAATGGCTATACCCTCTACATAAGTCATAGCAGTATTTATTTGACAAAGGTTTAAGGGGTATGACCACCCTTTATAAAAACTTTTGTATATGAAAGTTCTGCATTAGTATATTTCAAGAAAGTGCCCCAATATTACTTACCTTACCTCTCTCCTTCACCGACAATCCCGGCCCCCTGCTTGCATAGAACTGCAAGCAGGGGCTGGACCGACAGGCGCGTCTGTGATTGGCTGAGAGCAGCCAATCACGGACGCGGCTTCGGTGTACAGAACACCGGAGGATACAGGAGAGGAAGTAACTATCGGGGCCACTTTCTTGAAATTATACTAATGTGGTTGGGGCTTGGGGGAGCAAGAAATGTCATATGGGAAAAGGGGTTTTACACTAGGGGGAGGGAGAACAAAAGAGGGGAGGGGAGGGAGGGGGAGACAGAGTCCTATATGGACTCTGATTCCTCTGGTGGGCAGTTTTTTGGACTTTGGGTGGGATTACTGGAGAACCAGGATTTGTTATGCACTACAGAGTGGGGCCAGTAGTGGGGGGGGGGGGGGATTATAGTTTTGGGGTGGACATGCCCTTTAACAGAAAGTAAAAAGCTAATTCCCTTGTTGTTTTGTTTTATTATTATCTTTGAACTAACAAACCCCAGGTTCTTTAAAAATTCACAATCCCATTAAACCCTGCATTTTAAAGGGAATCTATAGTGATATATACATTGTCCCTTTGCAAAGTTAAATTCATTGTACCCTGTGTGCCTTTCTCCTACAGTTCAGTGACGTTTTCCCATGGTCTAGATCTCTCTGCAGTACTCCCCCCTTTCCCCTCCCCTCTGTTACCTCCTCCATGTCTTAACTCCAGCTACCCGACAAGCTTATCATGCGCAGAGTTAAAAGTTCAACATCCTGAAAAACAACCCACGCACAGTTGCCAATAGAAAGCAAGCTGTCTTGGAGAGACAGAAAAAAGAAGGAAAACAGTACAGATTACGATTCTCCCTTTTTGGAGACCCATCTCAAAAAATGAAGGATAGCAAGAAAGGGGTCAAGTGCAGACATATCTCTGCAGTCAAAGCTCCCCTCTCCCCCTGCTAATGTCTTATCGCTATGTTTATTACAGAGCAGGGAGAAGGGAGGGACTGAGCAGGGAAGATGGTCAGGTCACAGGGATTTAATTGACATTACAAGTAGAGTAGAGGAATACAATTACGTATTCTTCTAATTGGTGTTTCTCAGGACAAAGAAGGAAACTGAAAAAGTAAAGAAACACTCGGGGGGGTTGGAGGGAATTATAGAACACATGGAAAACCAAAGTGAAAAAAAGTTCATTGTTCAACAAGATGCCTGTAAGAAATCTCCCCTAGAGAGGGAGAGATGGTGGAACAAAGAGATTGCGAAAAGAACGATCGGTAAAAAGAGAGAGATAACATCTACCTATGGAAATGATATGCCGAGGACTCTTGAACGAGGGGAAGTGTGGAGAGAGGAACTTCTCTATATCTACATATTCATTCTGTCTCTTCATCTCTATGTAAATCAATCATTTCCTTGACTGTAATAGCAGTGGTCACAAAGATTCCAACTTTTTGTTCCAGGCTCGGATTAGTTCGAGCTGGTGAGTTGGGGGGAGAAGTTTGAATTTATAAGCTAGCACGCTTGTGTGTTTCTAGCAGTTAAAGATGCACATGCACCAGTATTTGTATTCTATAAAAAGATTTTTTTTTTGCATTCATATTTTGCATTTTTCTACTAATCTATGTTCTGTTCTTTTCCAGGGCTGCACGAATTCTTTTTTCTCCTGGTTCTAGTGTATTTTGTGGCTGCTTGTATTTATATACAGGCTCTGTGGCAAATGATAAAGAAAGGCGGCCCAATGCACACAGTATTGAAGGTTTTGTCAATAGCCTTGCTCTTACAGGTTGTTTCAGCTTTAGCAAACTATCTACATTTCTCAAGGTATTTGTAACATGACTGTAAATCATTGTGTATTTATACATCTATCAGTGTTGTAATGTTTCTACTTTTTCGGTACGATTTTCTAGGTATGCAAAAGATGGCAAAGGGGCACCTGTGGTTGGGATTTTTGCAGAATGTGAGTTCTAAATATAGAATCTACACAAGGGGTTTTGGCACTCCCTCTGAATGTTGGGAAGAATATGAAAAGTACTGTATGATGTATTATCTTTAACCTGTAGTACTATATTTTTGTGTTGCTCCACATGAACAAGGACACATTGGCAATGCTCTTTTGATTTTGTGTTGACAGTATGTGACATTGCCTCAGAGGTGCAGATGTTGTACTTGCTTATTAGTCTGTGCATTGGTTGGACCCTTAGTAGAAAGAAAAAATCCCAGGGAAGGCCTCTGCAATGGGATTCCACTCCAACTTCCACTGGTGTTGCGGTGCTGGCTGTCACAGTTCAGGTGTGTTTCTAAAGTCTTAATTTACTTCTATTTCTGTTGCAGTGTAGCCAAATCTACACTAGAGCTACATTTTAGTTTGAGTTATAAGTATGTTTAAGGAAAAAGTAATGTAAATGTAAAACTACCTATGGGTCCTTATGGGTAACTAATCTTTTTTTTCTTCAAGCACAATCCTTTTTACTGTACCCATGGTGAGGACCTAAAATGCTAGGTCCCATAGCAAGGTGTTAGGGACCTCCTGAATGCAGGGTGTTGATTGCATTGTAGCAAAGAGGTGTTATAAAAACTGACTGATTGGGACACTTTTCAGGGGATTTACAGATTTTTGTACAATGCATTCTGAATTGAGAAAGACAGTCGGATGACTAGTGAAATGTCTTCAAAAGTTAATTTCAAGTCCAATTGACCTAACTACATCCACAGATATACTGTTTCTTCTTCTCCTCCTCCTTGTGCTTCTGCCTTTTTCGACTGTATCTCCTCCCATAGTCTTCGAGCTAGAGACACAAAATTACAGTACAGACACGTGGGACACATAGTGTGCTATCTTCTAGCTATGATTTATTTTGTGTGTATGGAAACGTTCTGTGTTATAAGCAAATTTTTGGAATTTTTCCCCCCATATACTTTAACAAGTCCAATCCTCAAACCTGAACATTACGAGGTTTTAGGGTCATGTAATCAAATCAAATTCCAACTGTCAAATTCTGTATAAAAAGACCCTGGGACCGAGGCTACACTAACTACACACAGTGTCTCTCACACATACACACACAACTACACAAACACCATTTCAAAATAAGTTATAAAATGTATACAATAAAGCGCAATAATAGATATATGTATCCCTGCTTTATAGCAGGGATACTCATCTTGTGGTCCTCCAACTACAACTCTTATTCTGCATACCCTTATGCTATCTGCTGGGAGTTGTAGTTTTTAAACATTTGCAAGGCCATGGGAAAGACATTGATCTTTTATGGTCACAAACACAAAAATATACCCCCTAACACCACACAGATACAGGTACACACACCTACTATTACACCCTCACAACCCAACCAACCCTTCTGTTTCTATGGCAATCATACCTAAATCATCAGAAAGTTTACAGCTATAAAAACAAAAACATACTCCTAACGCCACTCAGACAAAGATACACACACCTCCAACCCCACCATTTTGTTTCCATGGCAACCATACACACATGAAAAAGTGTATTTAATTAGAATAGATAATGACATTTTAAATGTCTCCTTTTATTACCATAGCAAGATAACTGAGTTTTAAAAACTGCAGTATAGACACACACATTACCTTACAAAATGCAGCCTTTCAGGTCAAATTCAAAGTTTATACTTAAACTTTCCCTTTCTAGTTTATTTAGTTCCTGGTGAAAAGATCTAGTGTAACAAACCAAATATGACCAATATTGTGGGAAAATGGGTATCTCTGTTTTGACATCATGAATAACATCTGCCAGTTTGTGTTTCTAATGTAGACCAGATATTTTTTTTTTTTGTTAGAATTTATGTTTTACTTTTATTTATAGGTTATATTGCTGGTTTGGGAGCTATTTGAAGATACCAATCATCACAGTTTTCATACACATCAGAGCCTAGCTGAGATTCTTTTGATTGCCCTGAAAATTTTCCTTGCAATATCTTTGGCCTGTGGATTGTACCAGATAATTAATGTAGAGCGGAGTTCAATGAAACTGCAGTTCTATATCACATTTGCAAAGGTTTGTATAGCTAAGGATCTAGATGTTCTGCAGAATTTGGACTGGGGCCTTAAAATTTGTTATCATTGCCACCTTATCAATTTGCCCCTTTAAATGGTCAATGTATAACCTATAATATCTATCTCCCTTGTACAATTACTTTATTTCTTATTGGTGAAAATATACCTTTTTCTAAACATTAAACGGTATGTCCATCCCCAAAACTAAAATTTCATATGTTGCAGAAATAGCCATAAACCTTGACCTTGCAAGGTTTATAGAACTCAAAACTATCCCCAAATGTACTTACCAGCTTTCGCTGCCTTCTGCCTGTCTTCCGTGCCTTTTCCGAGCACAGAATACAAACAGAAGGGGCTCAACCGGCAACAACTCCTGTGATTGCCTAAGGCGCAATGTCTTAGCCAATCACAGGAGCGGGTGCCAGTCGAGCCCCTTCTGTACGGAAGACAAGCATAGGGCAGCAAGGGAACGAAAGCTGATAAGTACATTTGGGGACCGCATTGAGTTCTATAAACCTTGTGAGGTCAAGGTTTATGGCCATTTCCTGCAACATAAAACACATAATTTTAGCTTGTGGGTGGACATTAATTTTTAACCCTATTGTCTTGGGCAAATGAAAAGTACTTGTTAAATTGTAAAACTGTTGTGTGACTAAGAGAAATATGTTGATTTATTTTCTGTTTTGCGTAGAGACTGTCGTAAACATAATAGCTTACCTGAATGCTGTTAAAGTTTAGTATTCTTGCTTGTAAACCTCATCCAAATGAACTGTTTACACAAGAACTGCACAACATCTCATTTCCTTCATCATACTGTAAAAAGCCATTTCATGTACGGTAATGCCATTTCTTCTAAATGTCAAAAATGTTGACCTAAATTTCTTTTGTGTTCCTTATACAGGGTTGTTTCTTGTGGTTCCTTTGCCACCCATGTTTTGTTGCAGTTTCATTTATCTTTAAAGAGTATCAAAGAGAAAAGGTTCGTATTTTAACTGTAACATAAGACCTGTTGCCTTTTGTTTGCTTACTAGCTTGTCACTGGGCGGGGCCTTTTTTTATTTAGAAAAGCTTAAAATACTTTGCTCACAATAAGCTTAGACACCATTGTTTATTTTGAAAGTCATATCCTACTGTTGACAAAGAGGAGAAGGTTTAACGTGGCTGGTTATTCTTCTGCAGGTGTGTCCCTTCTAAAAAATATGTAATAAAGGAAAACTGTAGTGTGGATTAAGTTTTTTTTTTTACCTTAAAATGTAAAGTACCTGGGACAGGGAGGCTGCATTGATAATTACTACCTCCCAATATTGTTTCTGCGAGGAGTGCCAGTTATATAACTGCTTCTGTCAGGTTTCCTCATTTCCTTAGCACTTTCATTAATACAGGAATGCCTAAAGATTCGTACACACGTGCAACGCGGGTGCCAACCCTCGACATACGATGTGTACAAGCAGCCGTTTCAGACAAGGATTGTCCCATGTATTCGGCCGTTCGTTCGGGGATCGTTGCCCAATCCGTCTGGCAGATCTCTGAACGAGCATCCGTTTCGGCCTATAAAGTGCCCATACATGGGACGATTAACGGGCGAAATGGCTGTTCGCACACATCGTGGGTTGCGGGTAGGCACCCGCGATCGCATGTGTGTACACGACCTGACATATTACTGTATGTGCTGTAGCTTTTCAATGAAGCAATATTGAATTGTAGGAATAATCATTTTTAAAAAGTAAATTTTTACACTGTAGGGGGTTAATAAACATTTTCCAAAATGTTAGAAAAAAATTGATAGAATATGGTAACAAAACAAATCTGGTTTTCTATGCTAAAGGAAATAAAAATATATCTGTAGATTTCTAAAAGGCAAATAAAACATAAAACTTTTCTTTTACCTCTCTAGTGAAATTTGCTTTAAAATATTTCTGTCATTTAAATAGAGCACTGAGTTAATGTGTCATTAATGCAATATGCAATGATGCAATAATTCTAATATTATTGTTTTAACAAAACAAGGGCACCCAATCCACCAAAACATGACCACACTAAGGGATTCTATTTTGTAAATGATTGTAAGGAAATGCAAGACCACCAGTGTGAAGTTACGCAAACTCTCTCTGGGGAACAACTAGAACCCTATTATTTTCCTGTTTTCATCAGAGGATGTTCAAATAATATATATTTTAGCTGTATTTTCACATAGCTTGGGTGGACAAGCTACTACTCTCAACTGCAAGTTTTGGGGTAATTTATGAGGAGGCGCAGGGTGATCAAAGCTATCTTTTATGGGCTTAAAGTCACACTAACTAATTTACTATCGGTTAGATCCAACAGAGCTCCTTTTCTAGGAGGAGCTTCAACCACCTGTGAGAGAAAATGATCCTGCAGCAAATTCAGGAACCCATCTCACTTTTCTGTGTTGGAGTTCCACTTTGCCAATCAATGTCAGGGTAATCAGAACAGTCCCCAAACTTTCAGCCTTTGCTTATTTTTTTTTCCCCTTCATAATACTGGTGGGGGGGGGAGGGGTTGCCTTCCTCTGGATCAACATTAAGGCAGGAAGAGTGGGTTGAACTGTTAAAATGCTGAAAAGTACTAATACTGACAAGAATAACGAATAGCAAGGGTGGCACTGCAAATAGTAACTTTATTATACAGACCACGACAATCTCACAACGTTTTGGGGGTAAGTCCCCCTTCCTCATCACCTGAGGAAGGGGGCACTTACCCCTCGAAACGTTGTGAGATGTGTGTGTGTCTGTATTAATAAAGTTACTATTTGCAGTGCCACCCTTGCTATTCGTTATTCCTTTACTATCATATCCATTAAGGGTTTGGATTATTTGGAGGAGTGAGCACCCATACTTGGTGCGAGTGCAGAGGACTCTTGTATTATTCTGTGGACTAATACTGACAAGCCCTAAGGCTCTTTCATGGGCCACCAGTCTAACCAATAGAAACACACAGTATGTGTAAAGCATTTATTTGTATTTGTTTGATCAGCAACCCAGGGAAGAAGGCAGACTGCTGTTCCGATTATCAGGTTTAACATCAGGAGCTCCAGGGCTACAATGGCAGGTTAAACTGCCAACATTTCTGCTGCATGACCCTGCCCCACAATGTGCATTGTGACCGGATCCATTTTTAAAATGGTTGCATTCAAGAAAAATTTTCTTCTGTTCATTACTGTCTGGAGCGATCTCTAATACAAGTCTATAAAAGTACAAAGAAGTGTATGCAAGTGGACACAAACCACATTGCCTCGGGAAATGTAGTCGTTTAAGAATGGATGTAAACAAATGAAAACCAGTGGAAATGTAGTGCGTTTTTTATGCCTTTACGGGGGGCCTTAGCAATAAAGTCAACACTCATGGTAGAAAATTGTTGTCTGACATAATGGCAAACCATAATTTTGGCCATCAATCAACCCCCATACCCCAACATCACTTAGGGATTAATGGGTATATAAACAACTTAAGTGCCCCCTGTTAAAAATTATTTCTAGTTTCATTGTAGTAAAACAATTAAGGCATAGTTTGTGTGTATGTGTGCTTGTGTTTTATTTTGGTGTCATTGCGCAGACTATAGGTTAAATGGAAATCTTCTACAAGATGGTCTAATATGTGTATTGACACCCGCAATTAAATATGTTATAGTGTGTATTTTATAGACTGGAAACCAACATGACCCTTTTTTCCTTCTCTTTATTTAGGTGATCACTGTGGGAGTCATCCTTTCCCAGTCAGTCTCCATGGTTATCCTTTATAGACTATTTTTATCTCACAGTCTGTATTGGGAAGTATCTTCTCTTTCATCTCTCACACTGCCTCTAACATTATCCTCAGGATATAGAAGTCGATATTATTCTTGATAACACATAGTGATGTGATTTCACTGCAAGAAATAGTAACCCACTTTGCACTAGGATCATTGGGCCCTTTGTCAAATACAGAAATGGAAACAAGTGGAACATCTGGGTTCCTATAGAATGTGATATTTGAAAATGTTCATTGCGTTTAATCTAAACCTGGACTTCCACTTCCTGGATAATGTCATTTAGAGCTTTTAGCTCACTACCAGTGAGTTGTGAAGAGTGCACAGGGTTGTGCATTGAGGAAGACCTCACAAAAAAAATAAATCATTAAAGGAAGGAGAGTTATAATGGGAAGGACATAGACTGATTAACTATGCTTAACTTATTTTTTTGATAATTACTTTTTTTTTGAAAACAGATGTTTCAATGTCATTATTGTGTATTTCTCTTGTTAACGTTTTAAGCAAAGTTGTGTTGTTGCCAGTGCATAAAATCATGTTTTATTAAGTACCGTGGGGTTTTTTTCCTTCCTTTTTTAAGTTTTCTGTTTGTGTTAAGTCTTATTTCTATGATGTTACGACATCATCATCATCCCCAAGGTCACTTACTCAATGACTACACCCCAAAAGCTATACATGGGTCAGTTGGTTTTAGACTGTTTTAAATTGCCATCGACTTACATAAAACGATTGACTGTTAATTTAAATTGAACCAAACACAAAACCATACAAATTTCTTCTTTATTAAAGTCATTCCTTTATAAATGGAATTCTTTACTAATTTGATTCTTAACTAATGTGTTGGGGTTTTTTTTTCAACAAGTGTGCATGCTTAATGCAATTAAAAAACAATCAAAATGTTCTAAATCTAAATTTGATTGATTCTTCACTCAATATCAGTCACCTTTGGCCAATCTAATGCAAAAAAGGAATCTAGTTGGTAAGACCCAAGTGAGTGGACTGTGCTCTAGTAAAAGGTTTTTCATTTTTAAACTGCTGTATGTCTGTATATGAATTATAAGACCGATGGCCCATATATTTCAGCCATAAATCCGAAAACCTTTTTTAACCTTTAAAGTTGCCCTTTTAAGTCTTGAAACCATGTATAATTGTTGTTTTGCTTGTAACAGTAAAGAGTTGTGGCCCTGTTGCTTCTCTTAGATTTCAAGTGATTAAAAATTAGTTGATTGCCACTAGAAGTTAAAATGTAAATGATACAGGACACGTTTAACTTCAGCTAATTTCATTGTTCTCCAGCACTCTCCTCACCAAGTTCTCTTGGTGAGGATTTGAAAATAAGAATTGTTGCTCTATAAAGATGGCCTAGGCTATACGATTGGCAACTCCCTGAAACTGAGCTGCAGCATGGTGGCCAAGACCATTCAGCAGTGGAACTGCTCTGAGCAGTTCCACTCAGAGCAAACTTTGCTCAGTGTCATATACAGATGCTGTCTTTTTGCTCAGACCATACGCCGCACACTGCATCAAATTGGTCTGCATGGCTATTGTCCAAGAAGGGAGCCTCTTCTAAATCTTGGATTGGTCAGTTTACATCTCAATCTTGACTCTGGGTGAACCACAAGTTAAAGGAGGTGACAGTGTGTGTGGTCACATGACATTGTTACATCACATGGTCTGCTGCTCCTCAGGATTAACAGTTCTATTCTCCTATCACAGCAACAACAGAACAAAATGAAGCAAAGCATTTGGAAGGTGTGCAATTAACTTAATACACTCGATTCACCAACAGATGGCAGCACACAGATTAATTAACTTAAAAAATGATTAAAAAAGTTGTAAAGTAGCCTATGCTTTTTTTCCATTTCCTTAAAATTAAGAATAACAAGTCTCATGAAAATTGTCCCAGCCGTTTGGAAGTTTTTCTGGAACATACAAACATACATACATAGACTTTTATATATATATAGATTGTGTGTAAATGTGCCTATACACATGCAATTATGATCGCATGTATACTGGCAGATGTATGTATAGTTTATTTCTAAAGCGCCACTAGGGGATGCAGCTCTATACAGTAAAAAAAATACAACTAGAAAGGGAAAGTTTAAGTATAAACTTTGAATTTAGCTTGAAAGGCCGCATTTTGGAAGGGAATGTGTGTGTTTGTGCTGCAGATTTTAAAACTCAATAATGGTAATGATGAGGACATTGATGTTTTTTACTTGCCCTTTAAATATGGCTGTCACAGGATTGAATGGGTATGTCATCTGGTGTGTACTCGTGGCAGGTTTGGGGATAAAAAAACTTTTTTGATGATTGGGCAAAATGTTTTTTGACTATAGATACCCTTTAAGTATGGCTGCCACAGTAATGGAGGTGTAGGTCAGTAGGTGTGTGTACCCGTGTCAGGTTGGGGGTTAAAAAAAACCAAACTTTTTTGATGAGTGGTCAAAATATTTTTTTTGACTTTAGTTGCCCTATAAGTATGGCTGCAACAGTAATGGAGTGGTAGGTCAGTAGGTGTGTGTACCTGTGTTAGGTTGGGGGTATAAGAAACAAACTTTAAATGATTAGTCAAAATTTGTATTATGACTATAGTTACCCTTTAAGTATGGCTGCCACAGGAATGGAAGGATAGGTCAGTAGGTGTGTGTACCAGTGTGAGATTGGGGGTATGTGTTTTTGCATGCTTGACCATATAACTAACTTTTATTGAGGATTGATCAAAATGTGTTTTTGAAATATCTACATTTGAGGATAGTTAACCATTATAGTCTATGGGGGAAAATGTCCCGAAATTTGCCAATAATGCTTCAGTAGATTTCTTACCTAGGTAATAACACATTTCTCCTATATGCCCCACATGTCTGTACCGAATTTCATGTCTCTAGCTTAAAAACTGTGGGAGGAGATACAAGTCCAAAAAAGCGGAAGAAGAAAAAGAGAAAAAATAAAGAACAGAAATTTGGCTCTTCAAGCCAAATTAATTATTAATAGTCAAAATAATATTTTTAAAGAAGGGTCATGGGATGCTACACAACTTATAGGTGTATCTTTAAATGGACACAGAACTCCTTATTGACTTCTAATCTCCTTTTAATTGAGAGTGGGTGATACATTACCTCTTATAAAACATGAGTGGTACTCAGAGTTCACTTTCCTGTATAAGGGCTAGGCCACACTAACACATTTTTTGCACGATTTTGCTTGTGGTTGGGCACACGAATTTAAATAACATGGAAATTGCGGGAACGCTAAAATTCCTGCGATTTCCGATGGGCGTGCGATTGCGCAACTGTTCATTTTGGTAACACATGCGATTGCTTAGATTGTAAGCTCTTCGGGGCAGGGATCTCATTCTTAATGTCTCAAGGCATGTTTTTTAGTATACTGTAAATATGAATAAAATAACTGAAAGCTAGTCAGCCTAATACAACTTTTACAAACTGACAACTGTTCTAAACTGTATTTAACCAGTATGTAGCAAAACACTTTCCACTTTTGTACAACTGTGGATTTTATAATAATGTTAAAAAGAAGATTTTTCGTTGTATAGGTTTGCTTAACTTGCGGCATATAATTACTTACACGCTACTCTGGTAGGCTCCGCCCCCTCCTCTCCTTGCGCGACAAGGCCAATAGGAAGGCACACTCGTTGCAGAGTGTGTCTTCCTATTGGCCTCATTGCTGATGGGGAGGCAGGGGCAGGGCTCACAGGAGCAGCGCGTAAGTAAGTATATGCCGCAAGTTAAGCTAGCCCAGAAATGAGGACCTAGCGGTTCAGGTCCTCACCCTGGGTAGAAAGCAATAACTAAGTAAGAGGAGCAGAGGGAAGGTGAGTGTAATTGTCCTTAAGTATGAGCTTTGAATTTGGCTTGTAAGGCCGCATTTTGGAAGGGAATGTGTGTGTTTGTGCTGCAGATTTTAAAACTCAATAATGCTAATGATGAGGACATTGATGTTTTTACTTACCCTTTATATATAGCTGTCACAGGAGTGAATGGGTATGTCAGTTGGTGTTTACTTGTGGCAGGTTGTGGGATAAAAAGAAACTTATGATTGGTAAAATTGTTGGTTTTTTAACTATATTTATCCTTTAAATATGGTTGCCACATGAATGAATGGTTAGCTCATTTGGTGTGTATACCTGTGTCAGGGTGAAATTTAAAAAAAAAATGTTTTAATTATTGATCAAAACATTTTTTTGACTTTACTTACCCTTGTTATGCATGACTGCCATAGTAATGGATAAGTAGATCAGTAGGTGTGCATACCCGTGTCAGGTTGGGGGTTAAAAAAAACCTAACTTTTTTGGTTATTGGTCAAAAACATAACATAATGGTAACACAGCCTTAACCTGTGGATATTTCCAAAAGAGTTTGTTTCATGGTCTAAACATTAGCGCTGAACCACCAACGGGCCCCCACCCCCACACAGACACAGTAACACCCCCACTACTGAACTACCTTTTCATTGGCTCGTCATACTAAAGAGCAGTCCACACCCTAATATTTGATTTTTATATCCATTCCCCATGTCTCCCAGCCCCACCGCGTTTTTTTTTTTAAAAGCCCCTCCCCAACTCTACTTACCTTCCCCTCTTTGCCTCCTCTTTCCTTCCTCCGACGCGCTCCCCGGCCCTCTCTTGCGAGGAAATGCAAGCGAGGGCGGACCGCAGACCCCGTCTGTGCTTGGGCTATCGGCAGCCAATCACGGACGCGGCTGCCGCAGCTGCCTTCCTCTAGAAAGCGGAGAGGTAGTACAATATTTCAGGGGCTTTCCCTAAAAAAAAATTTGTGCTTGGGGCGGGTTGCATGGGAAGGCTGCCATAAGGGATTTGACAGCTAGGGGGAGTGATTAGCAAACGGTAGGGATAGGTAGGGAGCAGGGGAGGGAGGGGGGAGAGAACTTGCAGTACCATGGCAAAATCTCCGGCGGCCAGTAACGGCGTGTCCTATATGGACACTCTAGCCTCCTGGTGGGCATTTTTTGGGACTTTTGGGGGGCCTACCGGAGAACCCTATTGAGCTGGGATGTGAGTACGATACTACACTCATGGTGGGGCCATGTTGGGGGGATTATAGTTTTGGGGTGGCTGCCCTAAGGGTAACTATAGTAAAAAAAACATTTTGATCATCACACTAAAAGTTGATTGTCATACCTGCAACACGCCTACTGACCTACCCTTCCATTCCTGTGCAAGCATAACGTAAGATTAAATAAAGGAAAAAATAATTTTGATATATCCTCATAAAAGTTAGTTAGAGCTCTACAAGTCAAAAACCCTGCCTCCCCCCCCACCTCACACAGTACACACACCTACTTCCACTCTACCCTTCATTTACTGCAGTCATGGTAAGGGTAAAAAGGTCTATCCTCAATAACCGTTAGTTTTATGGGATGTAAACACACAAAAAAACCCATACCCCCTCAATCAACCTAGTTCACACGTACTGACCTAACCTTCTGGGCACCATACTTAAAGATAATTACTAGTCAAAAACAAATTTTGACTAACATTAAAACAGTTTGTTTTTTAAAACCCGTAACCCTGCACAGTTCATACACCTACCGACCTACCCCTCAGTCTATTGCAGATCATACAAAAAGTTTTTTTTTTTTTTTAAACCCCCAACCTGACCCGGTACACACAACCGTCTGACCCACCCCCATTTTTTTGCAGCATCACTAAATGGATTGATTTACCATAGGCAAGTAGCCATGTGCCTAGCGCCTGAGGTTGGACGTGGGGCGCTGTAAATCTCCTCCACCAATCCAGCCCCTTATAGTTCCTTTATAGGCTAAGTCCAGAGGCCTGTTGGCCTACAGGCGGCCTAAAGTTAAATCCGGCGTTGATGGTACATAGTCAAAAATCAAACATTTTGACTATAGTTACCCTCAAAGCCGGATTTACACTTTAGAGCCGGTAGGCCCAAAGGCCTGGCACCCTTAGCCTATAAAGGGACTATAAGGCTGGATTGGTGTGGGAGGAGATTACAGCCGCCCGTCCCCCTCAGGCGTCCTAGGCACATGCCTACTTGCCTAATGGTAAATCCATCCCTTTAAGTATGCTGCCACAAAAGTGTAAGGGTGGGTCAGAAGTTGTGTGTACCTGGGTCAGGTTGGGGGTTAAAAAAAAAAAAAAACTTTTTTGATTATTGATCTGCAATAGTAATGAGGGGTAGGTCGTAGGTGTAGAACCTGTGTCAGGTTACGGGTTAAAAAACAAACTTTTTTAATGTTAGTCAAATTGTTTTTTTGACTATAATTACTCTTTAAGTATGGCTGCCACAGAAATGGTAGGTGCAGTAATTGTGTAACTAGGTCTGATTGAGGGGGTATGGGTTTTTTTTGTGTTTACACATCCTAAAACTACTGTTATTGAGGATATACCTTTATTTACCCTTTAAATATGACTCCACGTAAATGGAAGGGTAGGTAAGTAGGTGTGTGTATCTGTGTAGGTTGGAGCAGTGTTTTTGAATGTATGAGCATATAACTAACTTTTATTGAGATATATCAAATTAATTTTTTTTCACTTTATTTAATCTTTATATGGCTGCCACAGGAATGGAGGTAGGTCAGTAGCGTGTTTGCATTATGACCATATAACTTTTATGATGATTGATCAAATGTTTTTTTACTATAGTTACCCTTTAAAGGGCATGTCCACCCCCAAAACTATAATCCCCCCAACTACTGGCCCCACCATGTAGTGTAGTTTAATCCTACCTCACATCCCAGCTCCATAGGGTTCTCCGGTAGTGCCCCCCCAAAGTCCCAAAAACTGCCCACCAGGAGGCTAGCAGTCCATATAGGACACTGCCTGCTTCCTGGCCTCCCGGAGATTTTGGCATGCGTACTGCACGCAGCTCTTCTCCCCCCTCCCTCCCTCTCCCTCCCTTCCTCCCCGTTCTGCTATCCCTCCCCCTAGCTTCAAATCCCTTTATGGCAGCCTTCCCCCATGTCCCCCGCCCCAACCGCACAATTTTATTTTTAGAAAGCCCCTGAATCTTTTACTTACCTCTCCGCTTCTCCGCGGAATTGAGCTGCCGGCAGCCGCGTCCGTGATTGGCTGCCGCTCAGCCAATCACAGACGCGGCTGCCGGTCCCGCCCTCTGCTTGCATTTCCTCGCAAGCAGAGGGCCGGGAGCGCGTCGGAGGAAAAGGGGAGGTAAGTAGAGTTTGGGGGGCTTTTTAAAAAAAAAATATGCGGTTGGGGCTGGGAGCCCATGGGGAATGGAATATAAATCAAATATTAGGGTGGACATGCTCTTTAAGTATGACTTCCAATGAAAAGGTAGTTCATTAGGTGGGTTGTACCTGTGTCTGTGTGGGGGTTGGTGTATCAGCGCTAATGTTTATGACCATGAAACAAACTCTTTTGAAATATCCACATTTAAGGTTGTTACCATTATAGTCTATGGGGGAAAATGTCCCGAAATTCGCCGATAACGCCTTAACGCTCCGCAGATTCCTTAGCTAGGTAATAGAACACTTCTCCTATATGCCCCGGATGTCGGTACCGAATTTCATGTCTCTAGCTCAAAAACTGTGGGAGGAGATACAGTCTAAAAAAGGGGAAGAATAAAACGAAGAAAAAGAAGAAGAAATAGAAAGAACAGTAATTTGTCTCTTCAAGCCAAATTAATAACGTCATACAAGGGGGATAATACATAGATAGTTCATTACATAATATATAATAATTAAATATAAGTGCTAGAGCTTTACCACAAGAGGAAAGGAGGTCCCTGTTCCATAGAGCTTACAATCTAGTTAATTGCTGCGAGAGGCACTAATCACAGCCATGGCTGCCAGCCATAGAGAAAGCAATGATCTGTTAATGCAGTTCGGATTCTATTTTTACACTTCCTATAGTGGTTGGGAGTGGGAAGTTGAGGCCCTGCAATATATTTAAAAATTTTTACGCTACATGATTGGCAGACTGGGGGATCAGGAGGGTGGGAGAGGTTGGGTAAAGGGCTCCCCTCGCACTGTCATTGTCCTCTCAAGACAAGGAGGAGGCAGAAACCTTTTGACAGGAATACATATACTCCTCAGTTTCCTGGACTTTAGAAAATTATTACCTTACACCATCATTCCATGGTTCTCCTGCAGTGCTTTTTCCAACACTACTCAGTTGGGCCAGTAGAGGGTTAATTTTTCTTTCCTCATAGCTGCCATGGAAATTACCCAGAAGTCTCTGTTCCTTATTTGCATGTTGCGCAATGTACATTTAGAAGTGCAATGTTAGCTTTATTGATTTCCAGGTAGATAACAACATGTATTTAATGCATGGCACTGCAGCAGTTTCAATTTCATATGGGTTTGGGTCTAAAGTGAAAGGTGGCAACCCCAAAAGTATAGTACTGACACTTCATAATGTCCACTTGTAAAAACAGCAAGTGCTATGCAATGCATTTTAAAGTGTGTTTTTTGTTTAAACAAAACTTCCCAAAAGCAGCCCTCTTGCTGCATCAAGTAACACAGGGTTAACAGTGTAACGTTTCGGTACAAAGCTGTACCTTCTTCAGATCTTGTTATCTGAAAGGTACAGCTTTATACCGAAACATGCAAACCCATTGAGCCATCTTGTGGACAAAGGACTAACTGTATTTCCCAACAGTGTGCTTGGTACTTTTACATAAACATTATTTAAACAAGATATAATCCTGGAAAAGGTGGCTTGATTGAACAACATTGTATTATTTATAAGACTTGGCACCACACTCTACTATACAAGCATTAATTAATGTTATTACAGCCCCTGGTGCTCCGTCACTATTCTAGTAATTGTAGCTCTATGGAAGATGTTGGCGCTATATAAATACCACAATAAAATTTGTTCAGGTACAGTAAAACTATTTTTTTTGTAAAAATATTAAGATATGGTGTGAAAGACAGTTCCTTTTACAACTGTACACAAAAGTGCAAAGCATAGCCTGGAGAAACAACCCAGAAAACACCACCAAAGAGGCAGTAAACCCTGACTTGAAAACAGCAAAATAATCCAGTTTAATTGTTTGCTAACTGCTATACTGTACATTCCTTTCAATGTTTTCTGCCCATCCAGCCAGCTGATAATGTGTGATAATGTGTTTATGGCAGATAAAAATGAACTCTGTCTACAAAATGACATTTAAAATCTGATATCAATTCACTTTTCAATGATAATAAAGCCATTGAAGCAGATTAAATTTCTAGAATATCATATAGAGCACTCCTGGAAATTGATAATTCCAATTTATTATAAGTGAACATCGTTGGGTTTTGGATGTTTCATGTTAGGACCCAAACAACGATGTTCCATAAATTGGAATTATCAATTTCCAGGAGTGCTCCTTACCTGTCTTACCTACATTCTGTACATGTGATGCACCCGGTAGCTGTGAACCTGCAAATGTGAGTTGCGTTCCTATATGCTAGTTTATCGGAAAAACAGTGACATCTCAAAAACAGCCAACCTTACAGTCTTCAATGAGAATGCAAAACTGGTAAAAAATTTAAGGTGCTATATAATTACCAACAACTAAAAAAGGGCTAATGATATTAAAAGTGCTTACAATATTAATATTAAGAAATTAAAGATACTAAAAATATATAAAGTGCCTCTGTGCATATGTGAAAGAAATAAAATACCTTTCTGTTTCTACCTAAGTTTATAGCTTTAGCAAACAGTGCTAACATTCTCAGATAACACATCTTATTAATAAATATGAAACCGATACTGATACTGTAAGTTATCTTTCTTCTAAAAAACATTTAAAGGATAAATACTCATGAGGTCATGTGGATTAACAGTATGCTGGCAGTCATCCAAAGGAGGTAGTTGTACTAACAAATAAAACTACCTATACTGAAGAGAAAATGGAAGAATTTACTAGGCATTTAATAATCTGGCAGATGCCAACAATGACCTGGATAAAACTGTACTTCAACTAAACAAAATATAACGACCTAGAGGACAGAAGCAGGTGCAACAACATAAAAATAAGAGGAAGAGGAATTTCTCAGAAGAATAAAAACAAACGATTTAGAAACTATCTAATGACTTTTTCCAACTACTACACTGATGCCCCTAAAAACTCTTTACTCATAGACAGAGCTCATAGGTTATAACAAACCTAAATCAGCTCCAGAAAGAGCACCCAGAAATGTATTGTGTGCATACACTTTTCCAATAAAAATCCATATTTAAAAAAACTTCTGTGGTACCCAGCCCAAAGTGGTGCTAATTTTGATCCAATCAATCAGAAAGCTAACATCTCATTGGTTAGGGCAAATTAGCACCATTTTCAATGCTAAGAACTTTTATTGAATCTCTCTGTATCTTTTTGATGATTGGTCAAAATTTGTTTTTTTGAATTTAGTTTAGTATGGCTGCCACAGTAATGGATAAGTAGATCAGTAGGTGTGTGTACCTGTGTCGGGTTGGGGGGTTAAAAAAGCAAATTTTTGTATGATTGGTCAAAAAAAATTTTTGACTTTAGTTCCCTTAGGTATGGCTGCAACAGTAATGGAGGGGTAGGTCAGTGTGTATGTAACTGTGCCACTGGGGGTTAAAAAAACAAACCTTTTTTATTATTAATCAAAATTAATTTTTTGAATTTATTACCCTTTGTATGGCTTCCACAGTAATGGATAAGTAAATCATTATGTGTGTGTACCTGGGTCTGGTTGAGGGGTATGTCTTTTTGTGTTTACAAACCAAAAAATATCTTTTATTGAGGATAAATCTATATTTGTTTTTTGACTTTAGTTACCCTTTAATATGGCTGCCACCGTAATGGTAAGTAGATTAGAAGGTGTGTGTACCTGGTCTGGTTGGGGGGGTATGTCTTTTTTTGTTTATAACCATAAAACTATCTTTTATTGAGGATAAATCTAAATAAGTTTTTTTGACTTTAGTTACCCTTTAAGTATGGCTTCCATGGGAATGGAAAGGTAGGTCAAGAGGTGGATGTACCTGGGTCTGTGGTGGGGGGTTGGGGGTATAACCATTTGTATTTATGACCATGAAAAAAACTGTTTTGAAATATCCACATTTGAGGATTGTTACCATTATAGTCTATGGGAAAATGTCCGGAAATTCGCAGATAATGCCGTAACTTCTCCTACATGCCCCCACGTCTGTACCAAATTTCATGTCTCTAACGCAAAACTGTGGGAGGAATACAGTCTTTTTTTAATGATTAGTCAAAATTTGTTTTTTGACTATAATTACTCTTTAAGTATGGCTGCCACAGAAATGGTAGGTCAGTAAGTGTGTAACTAGGTCTGATTGAGGGGGTATGGGTTTTTTTTTGTGTTTACATCCATAAAACTAACTGTTATTGAGGATATACCTTTATTTACCCTTTAAATATGACTGCCACGTAAATGGAAGGGTAGGTAAGTAGGTGTGTGTATCTGTGTGAGGTTGGAGGCATGTGTTTTTGAATGTATGAGCATATAACTAACTTTTATTGAGGATATATCAAAATTAATTTTTTTTCACTTTATTTAATCTTTAAGTATGGCTGCCACAGGAATGGAAGGGTAGGTCAGTAGGCGTGTTTGCATGTATGACCATATAACTTTTATTGATGATTGATCAAAATGTTTTTTTACTATAGTTACCCTTTAAAGGGCATGTCCACCCCCAAAACTATAATCCCCCCAACTACTGGCCCCACCATGTAGTGTAGTTTAATCCTTACCTCACATCCCAGCTCCATAGGGTTCTCCGGTATTGATTTACATAGAGATGAAGAGACAGAATGAATATGTAGATATAGAGAAGTTCCTCTCTCCACACTTCCCCTCGTTCAAGAGTCCTCGGCATATCATTTCCATAGGTAGATGTTATCTCTCTCTTTTTACCGATCGTTCTTTTCGCAATCTCTTTGTTCCACCATCTCTCCCTCTCTAGGGGAGATTTCTTACATGGCAATCTTCGTTTGAACCTTGAACTTTTTTTCACTTGGTTTCCATTGTTCTATAATTCCCTCCAACCCCCCCGAGTGTTTCTTTACTTTTTCAGTTTCCTTCTTTGTCCTGAGAAACACCAAATTAGAAGAAATACGTAATTGTATTCCTCTACTCTACTTGTAATGTCAATTAAAATCCCTGTGACCTGAACCATCTTCCCTGCTCAGTCCCTCCCTTCTCCCTGTCTGTAATAAACATAGCGATAAGATCATAGCAGGGGGAGAGGGGAGCTTTGACTGCAGAGATATGTCTGCACTTGACCCCTTTCTTGCTATCCTTCATTTTTTGAATGATGGGTTCCCAAAAAGGGAGAATCGTAATCTGTTACTGTTTTCCTTCTTTTTCTGTCTCTCCAAGACAGCTTGCTTTCTATTGGCACGGTGGGTGCGTGGGTTGTTTTTCAGGATGTTGAACTTTTAACTCCTGCGCATGATAACTTGTCGGGTAGCTGGGTTAAGACATGAGGAGGTAACAGAGGGGAGGGGAGAGGGGGGAGTACTGCAGAGAAGATCTAGACCATGGGAAAACGTCCATGAACTGTAGGAGAAAGCACACAGGGTACATGAATTTAACTTGCAAAGGACAATGTATATATCACTATAGAATTCCCTTTAAAATGCAGGGTTTAATGGGATTTGTGAATTTTTAAAGAACCTGGGGTTTGTTAGTTCAAAGATAATATATAAAACAAAACAACAAGGGAATTAGCTTTTTACTTTCTGTTAAAGGGCATGTCACCCCCAAAACTATAATCCCCCCCCCCCCCACTAATGGCCCCACTCTGTAGTGCATAACAAATCCTGGTTCTCCAGTAATCCCACCCAAAGTCCAAAAAACTGCCCACCAGAGGAATCAGAGTCCATATAGGACTCTGTCTCCCCCTCCCTCCCCCTCCCCTCTTTTGTTCTCCCTCCCCCTAGTGTAAAACCCCTTTTCCCATTGACATTTCTTGCTCCCCCAAGCCCCAACCACATTAGTTATAATTTCAAGAAAGTGGCCCCGATAGTTACTTCCTCTCCTGTATCCTCCGGTGTTCTGTACACCGAAGCCGCGTCCGTGATTGGCTGCTCTCAGCCAATCACGACGCGCCTGTCGGTCCAGCCCCTGCTTGCAGTTCTATGCAAGCAGGGGGCCGGATTGTGCGGTGAAGGAGAGAGGTAAGGTAAGTAATATTGGGGCACTTCTTGAAATTATACTAATGCAGAACTTTCATTACAAAAGTTTTTATAAAGGGTGGTCATACCCCTTAAACCTTTGTCAAATAAATACTGCTATGACCTTATGTAGAGGGTATAGCCATTTGAAAGCTTAGTACTTGCATTTTTACTATCTATTTTTGGACTAATACAGCACTACAATACTTTTCTTTAATGACACAGCATCCTTACCTAACATTACTTTGCTTTAACATCGTACGGCCTGGCACTACCAGATTTTTATTTATACTACTTATCAGGCCAACTCAAATACTACCACCGATTGGATAGTCCCCCCCCCCCAGATCCACAGGACACCCCACCTCCATCAAACACCGATATGGAATCTATGTTCCAAGCCTATCTCACCAACACAACCCATTGTGTCCTGGAAGCTTACAGGAACCCAATACCCGGTGGGGGGACTGCCGCCCACAACAATGCGAAACATTTGGCAAGAAACCACCAAGCACTTAGACGTTTGGGGTGTATTGGGAGAAACCCCACTATGGCACAAACAGCAAATACACAACATTGTCAACTTTTAGCGCCTCAAAAGTCTTGGAGGGCAAGACATACTTACTTTTTATCAGATAATACATAATAACACTTAAGACCCTTTCCTGACTACACACAATTCTCACTACAAGCACATTCTAATTCAGATACCTCCAGTTGCGTTACTGCCTCTATAACGAATTTCAGACCCTCAACTTCAACTTACCTCAACTTGTCAGCTGATTTCTGGCATCTAATTTGACTTTGTAAACGGTAGATTGAGAGACATGTATTTTTTGGATATACACCTGCCTACTAGACAAAATAATACTGGCCATCAATCTGCCTCTCTTACAAAAATGGACTAGACGCATACCAACACTATCCGAGTCAAATTGGATGGAGATTGCCGAATCACACACCCAGGTACCCCCCCCCTCTTCTAAATACAGAGTGATGCAATACTATATAATACACCAAGTATACCTCACCCCACGCAGACTGTCACACATGTCCCCCAACTATCACCTCGGAGTGCCCTAAAATGTCATGAATTGTCAGCTGATTTCTGGCATCTAATTGGACTTGCCTGAGAGTCTCAACCTTTTGGAATAAAGTAGTAAAGGTACTATCACAAATCCTTCAAGTACTAGTACCATTGGACCTGAATATGTGTGTTAGGAGTGGATGGGACGGGGGACCTGGAGGCAACACACTTAAAACTCCACGTCACATTCTCTTTTATGCCAGGCCACCATTGTACTCTCCTGGATGTCCCACGAGCAACTAAATCTAGAACATGGGAAGCTATGAACAAAGCTCATCTCCCATTAATTAGACTCTTATCTGTACTAGACAGAGGCAACTGAACAGATTCATTAGATATGGACCCCCTGGTTAAAATACATGTGTGTAGATATAACAAGCTTGCAACACAGCAAATAGAGAACTTATGGTTTAAGTGCCATAACAACACTGCATTAAGTGATATTGACATGATAATATCAATACATAGACAATTCATGGATGTGAACCCACTTACCTCTTCCCATCCCTCCTTCCCAATAGAAGTTTCCTTTTGTTGTTTCTTTTAGGTTTTTTTTTGATTATTTCAATGTTAATAAAAAAATACAAGTGAATTTCTATATTGTAAGCATTATTGTATAAATCTATGAACCACAATGTACCCTGAATGTTATGATGTATATGCAACCTGTACTAATAAATAAAACGTGTTTTAAAAAAAGCAATTTACTTTGCTTCGGTCCTCTCCACCTCTCTTGATCGGTCAGCGATGAGCCAATGAGAAGCAATCTCTTCCTATTGCCATATCGTGAAGATGCAAGAGGGACTGGAGCATCTCTGGTAAGGAATGCTTATCTAAGAACTTAGGGTTGAGACCTAGCAGTTAAGGTCTTCATCCTGGGCACAATGCACAGAAGAAGATGATTAGCGGGGGAGGCGAGTAATATTTCCTTTAACATTAATAAATAGAGGTGCAAGCAAGATGCAGCAAAAAGCCTATCCTTCCCGTGATGCTGTTACAACTATTAATAACTCCAACACAAATGTGAAAGGCCGAGTGCTCTTTTAAAACTTGCTTCTGGTCATAAAATGTTTTGTTGTTAATAACAATTATTTTTCCTGTTTATTTTTTCTTCGTTCAAAGGATTGGAATGAATGTTTTAACTCTTTGTGCACCTTCTAGATTTTAATATCCGAGATAAGCTCTCATCAAAACAGTTTGTACTTTGTAGTTTAGGACAGTGTTTAGCCAATTTGTTGATCTCTACCATTGTAGTGGGATCTGATGCTTTGTATGCTATATCAGTAGGTAACAATACTGGCAAGTTTTATTTCCTTTTTATTTTTTTATTACTTTTTTTTTTAGTTCCCTTGAATCACTGAATAATCTACACTCTGCCACAAATGTCATACCCCAAAGCATGGAATGTTATTACGTAGACAAATTTACCTGTCTTACAACATATGAAGAACAAAAATCAAATGATGTTGCATTTGAAGTTACTCTGCTGAACCCAGATGCTGCAGGAAATCCCTACGATCACTTTGGGGCTGATGAATCTGGTAAGAATACAGTGCCATCCACTTTTTTTATTACTTGAAGAGCATGCAAATGATGGCCTTAAGGGTATGTCTACTGGAAAAATTTGTTTTTTTAAATTGCCCATAGTGTAAGCTATAATTCATCCCAACTGTACCTTTTTTTTTTTGTTGATCTGCCCCCTATTTCATTAGATACTCAATCTGAAACCTCTTACGCTTTAGCATTTCTGTAAGCAGTTTTGCTGTAGCTGGAATGGTTTGACAGTTGGTGTGCTGTATGCAGTTTGACAGTTGGTATGTGGGAAAATAGTCAGGTCAGTGGACAGAGCCTGACCAAAACAAGTATTGTATTGAAGGCATGCAACAACACACAAACCCTTAGAGTAAGTACTACTTACATGTATTTACCTTATAGATTAAGATGACGCAAAGTCATTTTTTCAGTATACATACACTTTAACCCCCATACATGGCATTGAGTTCCGATCATGTTTGGTAAACTTGATCAAACTGATCAGAATTTGAAGACATTTTTCCTTTTTTTTGATAGGTCTATCGTTCTATCAAAAGGAACTCTGATTGGGGCACGGTGGAAAATTTTCCGTTGACCCCCCAACTTCAAAAACCTATCTTCTGTAGTTTTCCAAGGTGAAATCTATGGAGATCAGCTGCACGAGGTAGGAATTGCAAGGTGAAATCTACGGAAGATCGGCTGCAAAAGGTAGGGAATTACAATCGATACTTCTGATCAGATTTGCGATCGTTTCCACGGATAGGAAAACCACTGCCATTGAATAAAGCTAGCTTTATTCAATAAAATGTGCAGAATTTTTGCCTCAACTGATCATGTGTTACCTTTTTACTGGTGTACAGTCAGAAACCTTTAATAACATCTGATAAGTTACTGCAGATTAAATTTTTACACCTTTTTGAATTAGGCCCAATATTAAAGTTACTTTGTAGTTTAATGCGTGTAAAGTGTGCTGTTGGTGACATATGTATTGTGTCCTTTCCACTCTTAACATCTAATTTTTCTGGTCCTTTGTGGCAGTGGTCCCAATTGGGTTAAACCCCTCAAACCCCAGGCATGGACAGAAAGCATACTAGCAATAAATTTAAATTACTCCTCCCCCTAACCAAACCGTTTCCCTTGTGTGGATAAAACAAATGCTGGACCCTTTCCTGCCTGAATTGCCTTATCTTGTTCCCCCTTCTCTATATAGCCAACTGCATGACCCTTTTACGGGCTCCTGTGCAATCCCTGGTCAGCGTCAGCCATTTTGGTGTCTTCAGTGCGGAATTTTCCTTCTTTCTGGTTCATGTGTGTGTGGTGACTCTGTTAGACTAGTGCTCGAGCCCTACAGTGGGAGGCAGACTTTCCCATTTTTATTTGTTTGGGCTCAAAATACTCAATTCATGGGTAAAAAAGACTGTGTCCTTCTAGGATATCATCTAAAATTATTTTCCAGAAAGGATGCTCTCCAACTTGGGTTCACCAAAAATTCAAGGCAGTTACAGGACAAGAATGTTATCGACCCTATCCCTCACAATCAGAGGGGTCAGGGTGTGTATTCCAGATAGTTTTTAGTAAGGAAACCATGAGAGGATTTCAAAGCCATCCTGGATTTAAATTAGGAAAATTCTCACCTCAAAGTAAAGACCTTCAAGAAACAAGGCTACTGTATCCTTATTGGCCTAGTAGACCTTGGTTCCCCCTCTTTCTGAAATTGTCGGTGACCAACCCATATCACCTTTCAGTTCTTCCAACCTTCTGAATCAGGGTCCAATAAGTTGCCCGAACCCTGACAGACTGTCCTTAGCAGCCTGGCTTGTGAGTCGGAGAAATAAATAAACCAAGGTCTCTCTGAAGCTTCCATTACAACTCTGATGGAATCCAGAAAAAGAGCAACTGCATTACAATTCATATCCCCTCCAGTAGAGGGATTATCTAGAGTTCACCTTATTGAGTTTTTACAGTCTGGATTAGTGGCCCCTGCTACTCAAGTAACTGCCCTTTTTTTTCTTTTTTAGAAAAAATGGTCTAGCCAACCTTTTAATAATAGATTCTTTAAAGCTTTGAAGCATTTCCTTGGGATTTATTGCTCGTGCTGAAGGTCGTTTCCAGTTTTCCCTTCAAAACTATAGAAGAAATTTCTGTTACAAGGCTCACTTTGCTTCTTTTCTTCTCGCCATTACTTCAGCACAAAGAGATCTCTGTCCATTTCTGACAAATGCCTTTTCTTTCTAAAAACAAGCTTATATTCAGGTTCAAGAAAACGTTTTACCCAAAGTAATCTCAGCTTTTTGTATCATATAATGGCATATACCCTATATCTTGAGTTAAACCGAGATTTTCAGGCTAAAAAAGCCTGAAAATCGAGTCTCGTTTATACTCGAGTCAAGCACTTACCTGCTCCGGTGGCCGCACGCTCCGCGTCCTCTGCTTGCTGAAGTCACTACTCGCGCCGGAAGTAAGGCCCGCCTAGTAATGATGTCAGCCATCAGAGGAAAATGAAGCATGCAGCCGCCGGAGCAGAGCAGAGATAATCAGAGAGCCTACATGAGAGCAGGTAGGAGAAGGCACCTGGGAAGGAAGGGGGGAAGGCACAGTAATTCCTGCATGCTAAAGCATGCCTGTGAGTTGTAGTTTTCCAAACATTGGCAGTGGAAGGAATGGAACTTTAGTTGCCTTTTAAATGGACATAAGAATTCCCATACAGTAATAGCCAAATCAGTATAGCTATTAACTGTATGGGACTTCTGATGTTCTTAAAAGGTACCTAAATCCTAAAAACAATCACAGAATCAGAAGGAGAATGTTATCTATTGCTGCCTTCTGATTCTGTTTGTTTTGAGGCTTTAGTTGCCCTTTAAATTCCCATCCAGTAATGTCTACTGGATTTGGCTATTACTGTATGGAAATTCTGCTGTCCATTTAAAGGGCAACTAAATCTCAAAATAATACGAATCAGAAGGCAGTTGTGGCCTATTTTCTACCCTCGGTTTATACTCGAGTCAATCACTTTTACTCTCTTTTTAAAGGTAAAATTGGGTGCCTCGTTTTATACTCGGGTCGGTTTATACGGTAATTGCTTCCTTGTTTTCTTTCCTGAATTAAAACTAAAGAAGAAGAATATTTCATTGTTTGGATGTTGCAAGATGTTTAAAGGCTTCTCTCCATAACTCACAATTTCAGACAACTTGAAACCTAGTACTTAAGTTGGGTAAAAAAGCGGGCAAAAACATCTAAATCTTCAGTGGCTAGCTGGATCTCTTCTTGTATCAAAGAGTCCTACTCTGTGGGTTACCAATCTGAGGAAGGGGAAACCATATCCCTGAAACGTTATGTTTTTTTGCTCAATAACCACTGAAAATTAAGTAGTGTGCTCCTCCAACTTATTTGCATTGCCGTAACCATCTGTACCAGACTCACTCTACAAGATCTTACAAGATATATGGAAGCTTCCAAGGATGCCAGGCCAGTTTGGCCCTCAGGATATTTGTAGTGCAATTCCATACCTTCTTTAACCATTCTAAAATTTTGGAGAAAAGTTTTAAGATTCGCCTTATCTGAATAAATAATTATATGTTTCTCTACCATTAGTGACCACTGCCATAAAGGAGAATTTTCATTTCCTTGACTGTAATAGCAGTGGTCACAAAGATTCCAACTTTTTGTTCCAGGCTCGGATTAGTTCGAGCTGGTGAGTTGGGGGGAGAAGTTTGAATTATAAGCTAGCACGCTTGTGTGTTTCTAGCAGTTAAAGATGCACTGCCACCAGTATTTGTATTCTATAAAAAGATTTTTTTTTTGCATTCATATTTTGCATTTTTCTACTAATCTATGTTCTGTTCTTTTCCAGGGCTGCACGAATTCTTTTTCTCCTGGTTCTAGTGTATTTTGTGCTGCTTGATTTATATACAGGCTCTGTGGCAATGATAAAGAAAGGCGGCCCAATGCACACAGTTTGAAGGTTTTGTCAACAGCCTTGCTCTTACAGGTGTTTCAGCTTTAGCAAACTATCTACATTCTCAGTATTTGTAACATGACTGTAAATCATTGTGTATTTATACATCGATCAGTGTTGTAATGTTTCTACTTTTTCGGTACGATTTTCTAGGTATGCAAAAGATGGCAAAGGGGCACCTGTGGTTGGGATTTTTGCAGAATGTGAGTTCTAAATATAGAATCTACACAAGGGGTTTTGGCACTCCCTCTGAATGTTGGGAAGAAATTGAAAAGTACTGTATGATTTATTATCTTTAACCTGTATACTATATTTTTGTGTTGCTCCACATGAACAAGGACCATTGGCAATGCTCTTTTGATTTTGTGTTAACAGTATGTGACATTGCCTCAGAGGTGCAGATGTTGTCTTGCTTATTAGTCTGTGCATTGGTTGGACCCTAGTAGAAAGAAAAAATCCCAGGAAGCGCCTCTGCAATGGGATTCCACTCCAACTTCCTGGTGTTGCGGTGCTGGCTGTCACAGTTCAGGTGTGTTTTCTAAAGTCTTAATTTACTTCTATTTCTGTTGCAGTGTAGCCAATCTACACTAAGCTACATTTTAGTTTGAGTTTAATAGTATGTTTATGGAAAAAGTAATGTAAATGTAAAACTACCTATGGGTCCTTATGGGTAACTAATCTTTTTTTTCTTCAAGCACAATCCTTTTTACTTGTCCCATGGTGGAGGACCTAAAATGCTAGGTCCCATAGCAAGGTGTTAGGGACTCCTGAATGCAGGGTGTTGATTGCATTGTACAAAAGAGGTGTTATAAAAACTGACTGATGGGGACACTTTTCAGGGGATTTACAGATTTTTGTACAATGCATTCTGAATTGAGAAAGACAGTCGGATGACTAGTGAAATGTCTTCAAAAGTTAATTTCAAGTCCAATTGGACCTAACTACATCCACAGATTACTGTTTCTTCTTCTCCTCCTCCTTGTGCTTCTGCCTTTTCGACTGTATCCCCTCCCATATCTTCCGAGCTAGAGACACAAATTACAGTACAGACACTTGGGACACATAGTGTGCTACTCTTCTAGCTATGATTTATTTGGTGTGTATGGAAACGTTCTGTGTTATAAGCAAATTTTTGAATTTTTCCCCCCATATACTTAACAAGTCCAATCCTCAAACCTGACATTACAGGTTTTAGGGTCATGTATCAAATCAAATTCCAACTGTCAAATTCTGTATAAAAAGACCCTGGGACCGAGGCTACACTAACTACACACAGTGTCTCTCACACAATACACACACAACTCCACCACACCATTTCAAAATAAGTTATAAATGTATACAATAAAGCGCAATAATAGATATATGTATCCCTGCTTTATAGCAGGGATACTCATCTTGTGGTCTCCAACTACAACTCTTATTCTGCATACCCTTATGCTATCTGCTGGGAGTTGTAGTTTTTAAACATTTGCAAGGCCATGGGAAAGACATTGATCTTTTATGGTCACAAACACAAAAATATACCCCCTAACACCACACAGATACAGGTACAACCACCTACTATTACACCCTCACAACCCACCAACCCTTCTGTTTCTATGGCATCATACCTAAATCATCAGAAAGTTTACAGCTATAAAAACAAAACTACTCCTAACGCCACTCAGACAAAGATACACACCTCCAACCCCACATTTTGTTTCCATGGCAACCATACACACATGAAAAAGTGTATTTAATTAAATAGATAATGACATTTTAAATGTCCTCCTTTTATTACCATAGCAAGATAACTGAGTTTAAAAACTGCAGTATAGACACACACATTACCTTACAAAATGCAGCCTTTCAGGTCAATTCAAAGTTTATACTAAACTTTCCCTTTCTAGTTTATTTAGTTCCTGGTGAAAAGATCTAGTGTAACAAACCAAATATGACCAATATTGTGGGAAAATGGGTATCTCTGTTTTGACATCATGAATAACTCTGCCAGTTTGTGTTTCTAATGTGACCAGATATTTTTTTTTTTTTAAATTTATGTTTTACTTTTATTTATAGGTTTATTGCTGGTTTGGGAGCTATTTGAAGATACCAATCATACAGTTTTCATACACATCAGAGCCTAGCTGAGATTCTTTTGATTGCCCTGAAAATTTTCCTTGCAATATCTTTGGCCTGTGGATTGTACCAGATAATTAATGTAGAGCGGAGTTCAATGAAACTGCAGTTCTATATCACATTTGCAAAGGTTTGTATAGCTAAGATCTAGATGTTCTGCAGATTTGGACTGGGGCCTTAAAATTTGTTACATTGCCACCTTATCAATTTGCCCCTTTAAATGGTCAATGTATAACCTATAATATCTATCTCCCTTGTACAATTACTTCATTCTAATTGGTGAAAATATACCTTTTTCTAAACATTAAACGGTATGTCCATCCCCAAAACTAAAATTTCATATGTTGCAGAAATAGCCATAAACCTTGACCTTGCAAGGTTTATAGAACTCAAAACTATCCCAAATGTACTTACCAGCTTTCGCTGCCTTCTGCTCTGTCTTCCGTGCCTTTTCCGAGCACAGAATACAACAGAAGGCTCAACCGGCAACAACTCCTGTGATTGCCTAAGGCGCAATGTCTTAGCCAATCACAGGAGCGGGTGCCAGTCGAGCCCCTTCTGTACGGAAGACAAGCATAGGGCAGCAAGGGAACAAAGCTGATAAGTACATTTGGGGACCGCATTGAGTTCTATAAACCTTGGAGGTCAAGGTTTATGGCCATTTCCTGCAACAAAAACACATAATTTAGCTTGTGGGTGGACATTAATTTTTAACCCTATTGTCTTGGGCAATGAAAAGTACTTGTTAATTGTAAAACTGTTGTGTGACTAAGAGAAATTAGTTGATTTATTTTCTGTTGCGTAGAGACTGTCGTAAACATAATAGCTTACCTGAATGCTGTTAAGTTTAGTAATTCCTTGCTTGTAAACCCATCCAAATGAACTGTTTACACAGAAACTGCAACACATCTCATTTCCTTCATCATACTGTAAAAGCCATTTCATGTACGGATGCCATTTCTTCTAAATGTCAAAAATGTTGACCTAAATTTCTTTTGTGTTCCTTATACAGGTTGTTTCTTGTGGTTCCTTTGCCACCCATGTTTTGTTGCAGTTTCATTTATCTTTAAAGATTATCAAAGAGAAAAGGTTCGTATTTTAACTGTAACATAAGACCTGTTGCCTTTTGTTTGCTTACTAGCTTGTCACTGGGCGGGGCCTTTTTTTATTTAGAAACTTAAAATACTTTGCTCACAATAAGCTTAGACACCATTGTTTATTTTGAAAGTCATATCCTACTGTTGACAAAGAGGAGAAGGTTTAACGTGGGCTGGTTATTCTTCTGCAGGTGTGTCCCTTCTAAAAAATATGTAATAAAGGAAACTGTAGTGTGGATTAAGTTTTTTTTTTTACCTTAAAATGTAAAGTACCTGGACAGGAGGCTGCTTGATAATTACTACCTCCCAATATTGTTTCTGGCAGGAGTGCCAGTTATATAACTGCTTCTGTCAGGTTTCCTCATTTCCTTAGCACTTTCATTAATACAGGATGCCTAAAGATTCGTACACACGTGCAACGCGGGTGCCAACCCTCGACATACGATGTGTACAAGCAGCCGTTTCAGACAAGGATTGTCCATGTATTCGGCCGTTCGTTCGGGGATTGTTGCCCAATCCGCCTGGCAGATCTCTGAACAGCATCCGTTTCGGCCTATAAAGTGCCCATACATGGAACGATTAACGGCGAAATGGCTGTTCGCACACATCGTGGTTGCGGGTAGGCACCCGCGATCGCTGTGTGTACACGACCTGACATATTACTGTATGTGCTGTAGCTTTTCAATGAAGCAATATTGAATTGTAGGAATATCATTTAAAAAAGTAAATTTTTACACTGTAGGGGGTTAATAAACATTTTCCAAAATGTTAGAAAAAAATTGATAGAATATGGTAACAAAACAAATCTGGTTTTCTATGCTAAAGGAAATAAAAATATATCTGTAGATTTCAAAAGGCAAATAAAACATAAACTTTTCTTTTACCTCTCTAGTGAAATTTGCTTTAAAATATTTCTGTCATTAAAATAGAGCACTGAGTTATGTGTCATTAATGCAATATGCATGATGCAATAATTCTAATATTATTGTTTTAACAAAACAAGGGCACCCAATCCACCAAAACATGACCACACTAAGGGATTCTATTTTGTAAATGATTGTAAGGAAATGCAAGACCACCATGTGAAGTTTACGCAAACTCTCTCTGGGGAACAACTAGAACCCATTATTTTCCTGTTTTCATCAGAGGATGTTCAAATAATATATTTTTAGCTGTATTTTCACTAGCTTGGGTGGACAAGCTACTACTCTCAACTGCAAGTTTTGGGGTAATTTATGAGGAGGCGCAGGGTGATCAAAGCTATCTTTTATGGGCTTAAAGTCACACTAACTATTTACTATCGGTTAGATCCACAGAGCTCCTTTCTAGGAGGAGCTTCAACCACCTGTGAGAGAAAATGTCCTGCAGCAATATCAGGAACCCATCTCTTTTCTGTGTTGGAGTTCCACTTTGCCAATCATGTCAGGTAATCAGAACAGTCCCCAAACTTTCAGCCTTTGCTTATTTTTTTTTCCCCTTCATAATACTGGTGGGGGGGGAGGGTTTGCCTTCCTCTGGATCAACATTAAGGCAAAGAGTGGGTTGAACTGTTAAAATGCTGAAAAGTACTAATACTGACAAGAATAACGAATAGCAAGGGTGGCACTGCAAATAGTAACTTTATTATACAGACCACGACATCTCACAACGTTTTGGGGGTAATCCCCCTTCCTCATCACCTGAGGAAGGGGGCACTTACCCCTCGAAACGTTGTGAGATGTGTGTGTGTCTGTATTAATAAAGTTACTATTTGCAGTGCCACCCTTGCTATTCGTTATTCCTTTATCTAATATCATACCATTAAGGTTTGGATTATTTGGAGGAGTGAGCACCCATACTTGGTGCGAGTGCAGAGGACTCTTATATTATTCTGTGGACTAATACTGACAAGCCCTAGCTCTTCATGGGCCACCAGTCTAACCAATAGAAACACACAGTATGTGTAAAGCATTTATTTGTATTTGTTTGATCAGCAACCCAGGGAAGAAGGCAGACTGCTGTTGCATTATCAGGTTTAACATCAGGAGCTCCAGGGCTACAATGCAGGTTAAACTGCCAACATTTCTGCTGCATGACCCTGCCCCACAATGTGCATTGTGACCGGATCCATTTTTAAAATGGTTACATTCAAGAAAAATTTTCTTCTGTTCATTACTGTCTGGAGCGATCCTAATACAAGTCTATAAAAGTACAAAGAAGTGTATGCAAGTGGACCAAACCACATTGCCTCGGGAAATGTAGTCGTTTAGAATGGATGTAACAAATGAAAACCAGTGGAAATGTAGTGCGTTTTTTATGCCTTTACGGGGGCCTTAGCAATAAAGTCAACACTCATGGTAGAAAATTGTTGTCTGACATAATGGCAAACCATAATTTTGGCCATCAATCAACCCCCATACCCCAACATCACTAGGGTATAATGGGTATAAACAACTTAAGTGCCCCCTGTTAAAATTATTTCTAGTTCATTGTAGTAAAAAAATTAAGGCATAGTTTGTGTGTAGTGTGCTTGTGTTTTATTTTGGTGTCATTGCGCAGACTAGGGTTAAATGGAAATCTTCTACAAGATGGTCTAATATGTGTATTGACACCCGCAATTAAATATGTTATAGTGGTTATTTTATAGACTGGAAACCAACATGACCCTTTTTTCCTTCTCTTTATTTAGTGATCACTGTGGGAGTCATCCTTTCCCATCAGTCTCCATGGTTATCCTTTATAGACTATTTTTATCTCACAGTCGTATTGGGAAGTATCTTCTCTTTCATCTCTCACACTGCCTCTAAATTATCCTCAGGATATAGAAGTCGATATTATTCTTGATAACACATAGTGATGTGATTTCACTGCAAGAAATAGTAACCCACTTGCACTAGGATCATTGGGCCCTTTGTCAAATACAGAAATGGAAACAAGTGGAACATCTGGGTTCCTATAGAATGTGATATTTGAAAATGTTCATTGCGTTTAATCTAAACCTGGACTTCCACTTCCTGGATAATGTCATTTAGAGCTTTTAGCTCACTACCAGTGAGTTGTGAAGATGCACAGGGTTTGTGCATTGAGGAAGACCTCACAAAAAAAATAAATCATTAAAGGAAGGAGAGTTATAATGGGAAGGACATAGACTGATTACTATGCTTAACTTATTTTTTTGATAATTACTTTTTTTTTTAAACAGATTTCAATGTCATTATTGTGTATTTCTCTTGTTAACGTTTTAAGCAAAGTTGTGTTGTTGCCAATGCATAAAATCATGTTTATTAAGTACCGTGTTTTTTTTTTCCTTCCTTTTTTAAGTTTTCTGTTTGTGTTAAGTCTTATTTCTATGATGTTACAACATCATCATCACCCCCAGGGCACTTACTCAATGACTACACCCCAAAAGCTATACATGGGTCAGTTGGTTTTAGACTGTTTTTAAATTGCCATCGACTTACATAAAACGATTGACTGTTAATTTAAATTGAACCAAACACAAAACCATACAATTTCTTCTTTATTAAAGTCATTCCTTAATAATGGAATTCTTTACTAATTTGATTCTTAACTAATGTGTTGGGTTTTTTTTTTTTCAATAAGTGTGCATGCTTAATGCAATTAAAAAACAATCAAAATGTTCTAAATCTAAATTTGATTGATTCTTCACTCAATATCAGTCACACTTTGGCCAATCTAAGCAAAAAGGAATCTAGTTGGTAAGACCCAAGTGAGGTGGACTGTGCTCTAGTAAAAGGTTTTTCATTTTTTAAACTGCTGTATGTCTGTATATAATTATAAACCGATGGCCCATATATTTCAGCCATAAATCCAAAACCTTTTTTAACCTTTAAGTTCCCTTTTAAGTCTTGAAACCTATGTATAATTGTTGTTTGCTTGTAACAGTAAAGAGTTGTGGCCCTGTTGCTTCTCTTAGATTCAAGTGTTAAAAATTAGTTGATTGCCACTAGAAGTTAAAATGTAAATGATACAGGACACGTTTAACTCAGCTAATTTCATTGTTCTCCAGCACTCTCCTCACCAAGTTCTCTTGGTGAGGATTTGAAAATAAGAATTGTTGCTCTATAAAGATGGCCTAGGCTTACGATTGGCAACTCCCTGAAACTGAGCTGCAGCATGGTGGCCAAGACCATTCAGCAGTGGAACTGCTCTGAGCAGTTCCACTCAGAGCAAACTTTGCTCAGTGTCATATACAGATGCTGTCTTTTTGCTCAGACCATACGCCGCACCTGCATCAAATTGGTCTGCATGGCTATTGTCCAGAAGGGAGCCTCTTCTAAATCTTGGATGGTCAGTTTACATCTCAATCTTGACTCTGGGTGAACCACAAGTTAAAGGAGGTGACAGTGTGTGTGGTCACATGACATTGTTACATCACATGGTCTGCTGCTCCTCAGGATTAACAGTTCTATTCTCCTATCACAGCAACAACAGAAAAAAATGAAGCAAAGCATTTGGAAGTGTGCAATTAACTTAATACACTCGATTCACCAACAGATGGCAGCACACAGATTAATTAACTTAAAAAATGATTAAAAAAGTTTGTAAGTAGCCTATGCTTTTTTTTCCATTTCCTTAAAATTAGAAATAACAAGTCTCATGAAAATTGTCCCAGCCGTTTGGAAGTTTTTCTGGAACATACAAACATACATACATAGACTTTTATATATATATATATTGTGTGTAAATGTGCCTATACACATGCAATTATGATCGCATGTATACTGGCAGATGTATGTATAGTTTATTTCTAAAGCGCCACTAGGGGTGCAGCTCTATACGTAAAAAAAATACAACTAGAAAGGGAAAGTTTAGATAAACTTTGAATTTAGCTTGAAAGGCCGCATTTTGGAAGGGAATGTGTGTGTTTGTGCTGCAGATTTTAAAACTCAATAATGGTAATGATGAGGACATTGATGTTTTTTACTTGCCCTTAAAATATGGCTGTCACAGGATTGAATGGGTATGTCATCTGGTGTGTACTCGTGGCAGGTTTGGGGATAAAAAAACTTTTTTGATGATTGGGCAAAATGTTTTTTGACTATAGATACCCTTTAGTATGGCTGCCACAGTAATGGAGGTGTAGGTCAGTAGGTGTGTGTACCCGTGTCAGGTTGGGGGTTAAAAAAACCAAACTTTTTTGATGAGTGGTCAAAATATTTTTTTTGACTTTAGTTGCCCTATAAGTATGGCTGCAACAGTAATGGAGTGGTAGGTCAGTAGGTTGTGTACCTGTGTTAGGTTGGGGGTATAAGAAACAAACTTTAAATGATTAGTCAAAATTTGTATTATGACTATAGTTACCCTTTAAGTATGGCTGCCACAGAATGGAAGGATAGGTCGTAGGTGTGTGTCCAGTGTGTGAAATGGGGGTATGTGTTTTTTGCATGCTTGACCATATAACTAACTTTTATTGATGATTGATCAAAATGTTTTTTGAAATCTCCATTTGAGATAGTTAACCATTATAATCTATGGGGGAAATGTCCGACATTTGCCGATATGCTTCAGTAGATTCTTACTAGGTAATAACACATTTCTCCTATATGCCCCACATGTCTGTACCGAATTTCATGTCTCTAGCTTAAAAACTGTGGAGAGGATACAAGTCCAAAAAAGCGGAAGAAGAAAAGAGAAAAATAAAGAACAGAAATTTGGCTCTTCAACGCAAATTAATTATTAATAGTCAAAATAATATTTTTAAAGAAGGGTCATGGGATGCTACACACAACTTATAGGTGTATCTTTATATGGACACAGAACTCCTTATTGACTTCTAATCTCCTTTTAATTGACAGTGGGGGATACATTAGCTCTTATAAAACATGAGTGGTACTCAGAGTTCACTTTCCTTTAAGGGCTAGGCCACACTAACACATTTTTTGCACATTTTGCTTGTGGTTGGGCACACAAATTTAACATGGAAATTGCGGGAACGCAAAAATTCCTGCGATCTCCGATGGGCGTGCGATTGCGCAAGTGTGTTCATTTTGGTAACGCTCGCGATCACTTGATTGTAAGCTCTTCGGGGCAGGGATCTCATTCTTAATGTCTCAAGGCATGTTTTTAGTATACTGTAAATATGAATAAAATAACTGAAAGCTAGTCAGCCTAATACAACTTTTACAAACTGACAACTGTTCTAAACTGTATTTAACCAGTATGAGCAAAACACTTTCCACTTTTGTACAACTGTGGATTTTATAATAATGTTAAAAAGAAGATTTTTCGTTGTATAGGTTTGCTTACTTGCGGCATATAATTACTACACGCTACTCTGGTAGGCTCCGCCCCTCCTCTCCTTGCGCGACAAGCCAATAGGAAGGCACACCTCGTTGCAGAGTGTGTCTTCCTATTGGCCTCATTGCTGATGGGGAGGCAGGGGCAGGGCTCACAGGAGCAGCGCGTAAGTAAGTATATCCGCAAGTTAGCTGCCCAGAAATAGGACCTAGCGGTTCAGGTCCTCACCCTGGGTAGAAAGCAATAACTAAGTAAGAGGAGCAGAGGAATGAGTGTTTGTCCTTAAGTATGAGCTTTGAATTTGGCTTGTAAGGCCGCATTTTGGAAGGGAATGTGTGTTTTGTGCTGCAGATTTTAAAACTCAATAATGCTAATGATGAGGACTTGATGTTTTTACTTACCCTTTATATATAGCTGTCACGGAGTGAATGGGTAGTCAGTTGGTGTTTACTTGTGGCAGGTTTGTGGATAAAAAGAAACTTATGATTGGTAAAATTGTTGGTTTTTTAACTATATTTATCCTTTAAATATGGTTGCCACATGAATGAATGGTTAGCTCATTTGGTGTGTATACCTGTGTCAGGGTGAAATTTAAAAAAAAAAATGTTTTAATTATTGATCAAAACTTTTTTTTGACTTTACTTACCCTTGTTATGCATGACTGCCATAGTAATGGATATAGAATCAGTAGGTGTGCATACCCGTTGTCAGGTTGGGGGTTAAAAAAAACCTAACTTTTTGGTTATTGGTCAAAAACATTTTTGACTATAGTTACCCTCAAAGCCGGATTTACACTTTAGGAGCCGGTAGGCCCAAAGGCCTGGCACCCTTAGCCTATAAAGGGACTATAAGGGGCTGGATTGGTGGGAGGAGATTGACAGCCGCCCTCCAACCTCAGGCGCTCCTAGGCACATGCCTACTTGCCTAAGGGGTAAATCATCCCTTTAGTATGCTGCCACAAAAGTAGTGGTGGGTCAGAAGTTGTGTTACCTGGGTCAGGTTGGGGGTTAAAAAAAAAAAAAAACTTTTTTGATTATTGATGTCAATAGTAATGAGGGGTAGGTCGTAGGTGTATGAACCTGTGTCAGGTTACGGGTTAAAAAAACAAACTTTTTTTAATGATTAGTCAAAATTTGTTTTTTGACTATAATTACTCTTTAAGTATGGCTGCCACAAAATGGTAGTCAGTAAGTGTGTAACTAGGTCTGATTGAGGGGGTATGGGTTTTTTTTGTGTTTCACCATCCAAAACTAACTGTTATTGAGGATATCCTTTATTTACCCTTTAAATATGACTGCCACGTAAATGGAAGGGTAGGTAAGTAGGTGTGTGTATCTGTGTGAGGTTGGAGGCATGTTTTTTGAATGTATGAGCATATAACTAACTTTTATTGAGGATATATCAAATTAATTTTTTTTCACTTTATTTAATCTTTAAGTATGGCTGCCACAGGAATGGAAGGGTAGGTCAGTAGGCGTGTTTGCATGTATGACCATATAACTTTTATTGATGATTGATCAAATGTTTTTTTACTATAGTTACCCTTTAAAGGGCATGTCCACCCCCAAAACTATAATCCCCCCAACTACTGGCCCCCCCATGTAGTGTAGTTTAATCCTTACCTCACATCCCAGCTCCATAGGGTTCTCCGGTAGTTGCCCCCCCAAAGTCCCAAAAACTGCCCACAGGACTAGCAGGTCCTATAGGACACTGCCTGCCCTGGCCTCCCGGAGATTTTGGCCATGCGTACTGCAGCTCTTCTCCCCCCTCCTCCCCTCCCTCCCTCTCCCTCCCGTTCTGCTATCCCTCCCCCTAGCTTCAAATCCCTTTATGGCAGCCTTCCCCCATGTCCCCCAGCCCCAACCGCACAAATTTTATTTTTAGAAAGCCCCTGAATCTTTTACTTACCTCTCCCGCTTTCCTACCGGAAGTGAGCTGCCGGCAGCCGCGTCCGTGATTGGCTGCCGCCACCAATCACAGACGCGGCTGCCGGTCCCGCCCCTCTGCTTGCATTTCCTCGCAAGCAGAGGGCCGGAGCGCGTCGGAGAAAGAGGGAGGTAATAGAGTTTGGGGGGCTTTTTAAAAAAAAAAATGCGGTTGGGGCTGGGAGCCCATGGGGAAATGATATAAAAAATCAAATATTAGGGTGGACATGCTCTTTAAGTATGACTTCCAATGAAAAGGTAGTTCAGTAGGTGGGTGTACCTGTGTCTGTGTGGGGGGTTGGTGGTATCAGCGCTAATGTTTATGACCATGAAACAAACTCTTTTGAAATATCCACATTTAAGGATTGTTACCATTATAGTCTATGGGGGAAAATGTCCCGAAATTCGCCGATAACGCCTTAACGCTCCGCAGATTCCTTAGCTAGGTAATAGAACACTTCTCCTATATGCCCCGGATGTCTGTACCGAATTTCATGTCTCTAGCTCAAAAACTGTGGGAGGAGATACAGTCTAAAAAAGGGGAAGAATAAAACGGAAGAAAAAGAAGAAGAAATAGAAAGAACAGTAATTTGTCTCTTCAAGCCAAATTAATAACGTCATACAAGGGGGATAAATACATAGATAGTTCATTACATAAATATATAATAATTAAATATAAGTGCTAGAGCTTTACCACAAGAGGAAAGGAGGTCCCTGTTCCATAGAGCTTACAATCTAGTTAATTGGCTGAGAGGCAGCTAATCACAGCCATGGCTGCCAGCCATAGAGAAAGCAATGATCTGTTAATGCAGTTCGGATTCTATTTTTACACTTCCAATATAGTGGTTGGGAGTGGGAAGTGATGCCCTGCAATATATTTAAAAGATTTTACGCTACATGATTGGCAGACTGGGGGGATCAGGAGGGTGGGAGAGAGTTGGGTAAAGGGCTCCCCTGCGCATGTCATTGTCCTCTCAAGACAAGGAGGAGGCAGAAACCTTTTGGACAGGAATACATATACTCCTCAGTTTCCTGGACTTTAGAAAAATTATTACCTTACACCATCATTACATGGTTCTCCTGCAGTGCTTTTCCAAACTACTCAGTTGGGCCAGTAGAGGGTTAAATTTTTCTTTCCTCATAGCTGCCATGGAAATTACCCAGAAGTCTCTGTTCCTTATTTGCATGTTGCTGCAATGTACATTTAGAAGTGCAATGTTAGCTTTATTGATTTCCATGTAGATATACAACATGTATTTAATGCAATGGCACTGCAGCAGTTCAATTTCATATGGGTTTGGGTCTTAAAGTGAAAGGTGGCAACCCCAAAAGTATAGTACTGATCACTTCATAATGTCCACTTGTAAAAACAGCAGAAGTGCTATGCAATGCATTTTAAAGTGTGTTTTTGTTTAAACAAAACTTCCCAAAAGCAGCCCTCTTGCTGCATCAAGTAACACAGGGTTAACAGTGTAACGTTTCGGTACAAAGCTGTACCTTCTTCAGATCTTGTTATCTGAAGAAGGTACAGCTTTATACCGAAACATGCAAACCCATTGAGCCATCTTGTGGACAAAGGACTAACTGTATATTCCCAACAGTGTGCTTGGTACATTTTACATAAACATTATTTAAACAAGATATAATCCTGGAAAAGGTGGTGCTTGATTGAAACAACATTGTATTATTTATTAAAGACTTGGCACCACACTCTACTATACATAGCATTAATTAATGTTATTACAGGCCCCTGGTGCTCCGTCACATATTCATGTAATTGTAAAGCTCTATGGAAGATGTTGGCGCTATATAAATACACAATAATAATTTGTTCAGGTACAGTAAAACTATTTTTTTTGTAAAAATATTAAGATATGTTGTGAAAGACAGTTGCCTTTTAGCAACTGTACACAAAAGTGCAAAGCATAGCCTGGAGAAACAACCCAGAAAACACCACCAAAAGAGGCAGTAAACCCTGACTTGAAAACAGCAAAATAATCCAAGTTTAATTGTTTTCCTAACTGCTATACTGTACATTCCTTTCAATGTTCTGCTCATCCAGCCAGCTGATAATGTGTGATAATGTGTTTATGGCAGATAAAAATGAACATCTGTCTACAAAATGACATTTAAAATCTGATATCAATTCACCTTTCAATGATAATAAAGCCATTGAAGCAGATTAAATTTCTAGAATATCATATAGGAGCACTCCTGGGATATTGATAATTCCAATTTATTATAAAGTGAACATCGTTGGGTTTTGGATGTTTGCATGTTGGGACCCAAACACATCGATGTTCACTTTATAATAAATTGGAATTATCAATATTCCAGGAGTGCTCCTTACCTGTCTTACCTACATTCTGTACATTGGATGCACCCGGGTAGCTGTGAACCTGCAAATGTGAGTTGCGTTCCTATATGCTAGTTTATCGGAAAAACAGTGACATCATCAAAAACAGCCAACCACTTACAGTCTTCAATGAGAATGCAAAACAGTGTAAAAAAATTCTTAAGGTGCTATATAATTACCAACAAGCATAAAGGGCTAATGATATTAAAAGTGCTTACAATATTAATATTAAGAATATTAAAGATACTAAAAATATATAAAGTGCCTCTGTGCATATGTGAAAGAAATAAAAATACCTTTCTGTTTCTACCTATAGTTTATAGCTTTAGCAAAACAGTGCTAACATTCTCAGATAACACATCTTATTAATAAATATGAAACCGATACTGATACTGTAAGTTATCTTTCTTCTAAAAAACATTTAAAGGATAAATACTCATTGAGGTCATGTGGATTAACAGTATGCTGGCAGTCATCCAAAAGGAGGTAGTTGTACTAACAAATAAAACTACCTATACTGAAGAGAAAATGGAAGAATTTACTGAGGCATTTAATAATCTGGCAGATGCCAACAATGACCTTGATAAAACTGTACTTCAACTAAAACAAAATATAACTGACCTAGAGGACAGAAGCAGGTGCAACAACCTAAAAATAAGAGGAAGAGGAATTTCTCAGAAGAAATAAAAACAAACGATTTAGAAACCTATCTAATGGACTTTTTCCAACTACTACTACCTGATGCCCCTAAAAACTCTTTACTCATAGACAGAGCTCATAGGTTATACAAACCTAAATCAGCTCCAGAAAGAGCACCCAGAAATGTAATTGTGTGCATACACTTTTCCAATAAAATCCATATTTAAAAAAAACTTTCGTGTGTACCCAGCCCAAAGTGGTGCTAATTTTGATCCAATCAATCAGAAAGCTAACATCTCATTGGTTAGGGCAAAATTAGCACCATTTTCAATGCTAAGAACTTTTATTGAATCTCTCTGTATCTTTTTGATGATTGGTCAAAATTTGTTTTTTTGAATTTAGTTTAGTATGGCTGCCACAGTAATGGATAAGTAGATCAGTAGGTGTGTGTACCTGTGTCGGGTTGGGGGTTAAAAAAGCAAACTTTTTGTATGATTGGTCAAAAAAATTTTTTTGACTTTAGTTACCCTTTAGGTATGGCTGCAACAGTAATGGAGGGGTAGGTCAGTAGGTGTATGTAACTGTGCCACATGGGGGTTAAAAAAACAAACCTTTTTTATTATTAATCAAAATTAATTTTTTTGAATTTAGTTACCCTTTAAGTATGGCTTCCACAGTAATGGATAAGTAAATCAGTATGTGTGTGTACCTGGGTCTGGTTGAGGGGGTATGTCTTTTTTGTGTTTACAACCAAAAAAATATCTTTTATTGAGGATAAATCTAAATTTGTTTTTTTGACTTTAGTTACCCTTTAAATATGGCTGCCACCGTAATGGATAAGTAGATTAGAAGGTGTGTGTACCTGGGTCTGGTTGAGGGGGTATGTCTTTTTTTTGTTTATAACCATAAAACTATCTTTTATTGAGGATAAATCTAAATAAGTTTTTTTGACTTTAGTTACCCTTTAAGTATGGCTTCCATGGGAATGGAAAGGTAGGTCAGTAGGTGGATGTACCTGGGTCTGTGTGGGGGGTTGGGGGTATAACCATTTGTATTTATGACCATGAAAAAAACTGTTTTGAAATATCCACATTTGAGGATTGTTACCATTATAGTCTATGGGAAAAAATGTCCGGAAATTCGCAGATAATGCCGTAACTTCTCCTACATGCCCCGCACGTCTGTACCAAATTTCATGTCTCTAACGCAAAAACTGTGGGAGGAGATACAGTCCAAAAAAGCAGAAGAATTGTAATGAATCGAGTCCCGAAGGGACGAAGTTCACTGTACCTTTAGGAGGAGGTCTGACAGTAGGCCAGGTAGAGTAACTAGTGGGAGCAGACAGGTCACTGGAGACTATGAGTACTTCCCAATGGAGCCGTTACAATGAAGTAGGATACAATGGCAGGATATAACAGATGAAGCGGGAACAATGGCTGGATACAATAGATGAATAGATGAAGCAAGAACAATGGCTGGATACAATAGCTGGACAGATGAAACTGGAACAATGGCTGGATACACTAGATGAATAGATGAAACAGGAACAATGGCTGGATACAATAGCTGGACAGATGAAACCGGAACAATGGCTGGATACAATAGCTGGACAGATGAAACCGGAACAATGGCTGGATACAATAGCTGGACAGATGAAACCGGAAAATGGTGGATTTAAAACAAAATTTTTTTTACATTTACAATAGCTGGACAGATGAAACCGGAACAATGGATGGATACAATAGCTGGATAGATGGTAAAAGGAGTAATAGCTGAATACAATAGCTGGACTGAAGTAACAGGAACAATGGCTGGATACAAGGATACAATAGCTGGACTGAAGTAACAGGAACAATGGCTGGATACAATAGCTGGACAGATGAAACCGGAACAATGGCTGGATGCAATAGACGAACAGATGAAACAGGAACTATGGCTGGATACAATAGCTGGACTGAAGTAACAGGAACAATGGCTGGATACAATAGCTGGACTGATGTAACAGGAACAATGGCTGGATACAATAGCTGGACAGATGAAACCGGAACAATGGCTGGATACAATAGATGAACAGATGAAACAGGAACTATGGCTGGATAGATGGTAACAGGAACAATGGCTGGATACAATAGCTGGATAGATGGTAACAGGAACAATGGCTGGATACAATAGCTGGACTGAAGTAACAGGAACAATGGCTGGATACAGAGAGCCAGAACAAAGGCAGAAGCTGGAACAGGAGGTAAGGGAGCGCTACTAGGCTGACAACCAGTCAGTCCGGTAGCGAGGACTACGAATAGGCACTCGCTCCCTCTGTGAGTGCCTATTTGAATCTTTGCACCAATCGGCGTCCGGATGTGGTGACGTCACGGTGCCGACGTCCGGCGCCGGCGACGTCACCAGTCCCAGAACGGCGAGGGAGCGCGGCAGGTAAGATCCTTACAAGAATAAAATGGAAGAAGGAAAAGAAGAAGAAGAAATAGAAAGAACAGTAATTTGGCTTTTTCAAGCCAAATTAATAAAGGTTTAGCTAAGTGAACAATGCTATAAGGTAAAACATGATGGGAGAGGGGAGGAGGATGAAAGGGAGGGAAAAAGGGAAATTGTATGTAAAATACTTGGTTCATGAATATAATTGCCTTTTACCATGCTATCCCTTTTTTTTCTTTCCTCTACCTTCTCTCTATCCGCTAATTGTTATATAACACAACTGGTAAGACGGTATGAAACCAAATATATTGGAAATAAGATAACCCTAACTTTGTTATCGCCTCTTCCTCTAAATAACGATAGTAAAAGATGTGGAGCAGGAGGGAGAGAGGAGGAAAGAATGGAGGAGATAGCAAAAAAAGATAACAAAAGACATTGAAATGTATGTTGAAAATATATGCAGGCATGTTATATAGACTGTAGCAGAAAGCTACATAAACATGATAGCCTAGAACTGAATATCAGTAAAATAAAATAAAACAAATTACAAAATACGTTGGCTTTACATACATACAGTATAAAGGTGAAGCCAATACAATCTAAATTTAAGCCATTAAACATAACTTAACAAATCACAAAACAAAAATTACATGCCTGCATATCAAATTTGTGCAAATTATAGCAAAAATGGAAAATAGGACAAATGTAACTCTGGACTAATCACAGTTGGCAAATTCCGCTGGCAGTATTGACTGGGAAAGCAAAGGAATATGCCATTTTGGCCAGTTGATTAATGGAGACACCCTGAGAACATTTGAAGACATTAAAATAGAATTCAATCTACCTAAAACATATTTCTTCAGATACCTGCAACTCAGGCACTGTATACATACAGAATTCCCAAATAGGAAAATACCAATAACCAAACATCCAACAATTGGAATCCTTAAAACCCAGGGTCTGCAGGGACTGGTCTCTTGACTATATACGCATCTCATCAACTCCCAAACTGAAATACAAAGAACAACAATACTCAGACAATGGCAACTAAATCTACCGGAACTCACCAATCAAGATTGGTACGAAATTGGAACATCACACATTACTGCCTCACCTTCGGCCAATAACCATCTCATACAGTTATATATTATACATCAAGCCTACCTGACCCCGATGAGACTGCATTGCAGATCAACAATCCATCCAAACACATGTCCCAAATACCAGGCAGATGGTGTGGATTTTTGGCATCTAATATGGAATTGTCCATATGTTAACCAATTCTGGCCAAAAGTGACCAGACAGTTGACATCGCTACTTCCTTGGTTGGTACCTGTGGACCCTGCGCTATGTATATTGGGCATCAATACCCTAGAAATAGAAGATAGCTACAAACTGACCTTGTTCATGGCAAGGAAAACAATAGTACTTAAGTGGATGGCCCCAGATGCCCCCAAATTGAAAACTTGGCGAGAACTAATTAATAGTGTTCTACCTTACCATAACATGATCTATAAGCACAGACATTGCCCCGCAAAGTTCAACAAAATTTGGTCAGTGTGGACCGAAGCCTCAACAACTGTATAAACAGATGATAAACAAAGAAATTCTGGAATATTTACCAACACAAAAAAAAAATACAACCTAAAAAGCTTATGAAGGAGGACCAATATGACTGCTGGAGATGTCTAAATCCACTAGAGAGAGACTATACGTATTACTCTAAAACCCACAACACCTACTCTAGAATTGACCTGTATATATCAGACAAATGGCTATTACAACAAATAAAAAAAATTCAAATCAATACAAGAACATGGTCAGATAACTCCCCCATAATAGCATAAAGAAATGAAAAAAATAACACAAACCCAATAATATTTGCAGACTAAATCCATATTTATTAAACAATACAAATACAAAAACAGAAGTAGAAAAAGATATTATAGAATCTTTCAAACTAAATAACACACCAGACATAGACATATTTCCTTTATGGAACGTACATAAAGCATACATAAGAGGAGTTATCATCAAAATAGCATCCCTACAAAAGAAGAAAAACAAGAATTAATAAAACAAATAAGAGAACTGGAAACACAACACAAGAAAAACCTAAACGAAGACTCTTTACAACTTCTATCTAATCTAAGAAACAAACACAATTACGCCAATTAGAACTATATAATTATGATAAACAACTTAGAAGATTAAAAGAACATAACTGCAGTCAAAACAACAAAACAGGAAAATATCTAGCAAACCGACTAAAAAAGAAATCTTACAAAACCAAAATACCATACATTTTTAAAAACAATAATGAAAAGAAAATTAATCCAAAAGAGATTACAAATGCATTTTGTAAATACTACAAAAAAATTATACATTCTGAAGGAAGATAAACAAATATACAACCCCACAAAAAATTATATACAAAATTTATAAAAATTACACTTACCAGAACTGAACACAGGAGATGTAGATTTCCTAAATAAAGAAATACAACAATCAGAATTTCAGAAATATTACAAACCATTCAAAAATTAAAAAAAAATAAGTCACCTGGTAATGACGGATTTACAAATGAATACTACAAAATTTATGCGCATATATTTACTACTCACCTCCAGAAAATATATAACAAAGCTATAGAAATAGAAACCTTCCCCCAAGAAATCACCCAATCACTAATAATGATACTTAAACACGACAAAGATTCTCTAAACTCACTAACTACAGACCGATATCTTTAACAAATACTGATATAAAAATATATGCCAAAATATTAGCAAACAGATTATCATCCCTTTTCCAACACTTAATAGATCCAGACCAAGTGGACTTCATACCACAAAGACAACCCTATGACGCCACAAGAAGAGTAATAAACATGATAGACTGGTCAAAACACCAAAAATACCAAGCAATGTTCCTAACCTTAAACGCCGAAAGGCGTATGACCGCATCAGCTGGGACTATATGTTAGAAGCACTAAAAAAATTTGGAATAAATGGAAATTTCCTGAAAGCTACATTAGCACTATACAAAAACCCTACAGCGGCAGTGTTCACATCTAATATGATTTCCCAAACCTTTAACATCAATAATGGGACAAGACAGGGATGTCCTTTATCGCCCCTAATATTTGCATTAGCAATCAAACCCTTGGCACAAGCAACAAGAGAAAAAACTTCCATTAACGGCATCTTAATAGAAAATAAGGAATATAAAATAAACCTTTTTGCGGACGATATTATATTAACACTAACAAACCTGGTTTTCCTCATTAATATCAGCTAGAAAACAATTCAGTAAGATATCCTACTACAAAATTAATGAAAACAAATCTAATATACCATATATACTCGAGTATAAACCGAGTTTTTCAGCCTGAAAACTCGGACTCTGTTTATACTCGAGTCACTCACCATTGAAGATCAGCGTCCTATCCATTCCGGCAGCAGCACGATCAGTCCATGTACTGGCGCGCCGGCTGACGTCACTAATTGGGGCCGGGCTTGGATGGAAGCCCTTGGATGGAGAAGAGCCCACAGATCCTGGATGAAGAGAGCCCACAGGTACAAACTTAACTGGGTTTGAGGGTGAGGGTGGCATTCAAGATGTTTTGGAAACTACAACTCCCAGCATGCTTTATTAGCTGGGGGTTGTAGTTTCCAAACATCTTGAATGCCAAGTGAGGGTGGCATTCAAGATGTTTGGAAACTACAACTCCCAGCATGCTTTATTAGCTGGGAGTTGTAGTTTCCAAACATCTTGAATGCCAAGTTTCTACCCTCGGTTTATACTCGAGTCAACAACTTTTATTAGATTTTTTTAGGTGAAATTGGGTACCTCGGTTTATACTCGGGTCGGTTTATACTCGAGTATATACGGTACTAGACATCAGCATCCCAACCCCACTAAAACTACTACTCAAATCAAGGCATCGATTTCATTGGGCAGAAAAATCAATTCAATATTTAGGAATACAATTAACAAAATAAACTTTCCAATTGTGTAATACCAATTTTCCACCTCTAAAATCCAGAGAGACCTATAGTCGTGGTCTTCTGGCCTATTTACATGGTTTGCCAGAATATCTATAGTTAAAATGATAATAATATCCAAATTGTTCTAATGTTTAGAACACTCCCAATCCCCATCCCAAACCAATTCTTTACAGACATACAAAGCTTGATTTTATACTTACGTAAATTCCATTTCCTTGAACCCCAAAGGCAACAATAACCATGAGATTAGAAATAGCTCCTCCCTGGTAGGACAGTCCCAACATGAAAAGACCCTCCCTAAATCCTGCCCTTCAGTGTAAGTCCAACTAGTAGTGAAAAGAAAACCAGGAGACGACCATAATGCAACAATTTTATTTGGGTGGGAGTGTGCTGACTTTGGGGTTCAAGGAAATGGAATTTACGTAAGTATAAATTCAAGCTTTCCTTATCAACCCCAAAGGCAGAAATAACCATGAGATATCACCAAGCAGTGAAAACACAATGGTAGAGAAGATAAGATTAGGAGACATTACTGAGGACAGTAATAAACGCTGCTTCCCTCTAGTGAAAAGCGTCCAGCTTGTAATTCCCCACAAAGGTATTAAAGGAGGCCAAGGTAGCTGACAGATTTGCTCTGGAGAGGAGGCCTTAGGATAAATAGCACCCTGTGCAAGATTAGTTCCTGGCACCTAGCACTAGTTCCTGGCACCTAGCACCCTCTCTAAAACACCCCCTGGGCACACACATTACGCTGTAGAATGCTGCTTGCCTTGGCCTGCTTCAAATCAAGTCCCCCACCTGCACTTACTGTCTTTCAGTATCTTCAGTGCGTGTGTTGGGGCTTTGTATGTGAGGTGGTGCTGATACATATATTTGATCTGCAGGACTGGGAGGCTGTGGCACTGATGCACAACTTTGACCTACAGGTCTGTTACCTAAGACTCCTGGCCGGCTCCCCCCTGGTAATGCAACCTGTGCGGTCTAACAGGTCGCCCATATCAAAGGCCGGCCCTGAATAGGAACATTAGCCGCCTTGTAAGCTGATGAGGTAGCCATCTTCATCCACCTGGCAATAGTGGCTTTAGTAGCTTTGGTGCCCTTTTTTAATTTTAACCAGCAAAGAATCACTCAATCGAAAGGATTCAGTCCTTGACAGGTAGGTCATAACACATCTCTTAACTTCTATGAAAGTTAGTAGAGAATCTTCTGGGTTGTTAATCTCTGGGTTCAGAGAAGGAAGGAAAATGTCTTGATCTCCATGAAAAACTGAAAAAACTTTGGGTCTGAAAGCTGGGTCAAGTTTTAAATATATACCTTCCTCCTTTATTATAAGATATGGTTCTCTGCAATTGAGAGCCTGTATCTTGCTTATTCTCCTGGCTGATGAAAGTGCAATTAGGAGAGTAGTCTTCCAAGTTGATGGAAATTTTATCTAAAGGTTCAAAGGGTGGTTGGCATAAACTCCTCAGAACTAATTTGAGATCCCATTTAGGAAAAACATTCCTACTTTTTGGTCTTATGTTTTGAACTGCTTTAAAAAATATTTTTATTAAGAGATCATTAGCCAGACTAGTGTTAAAAAATGCTCCCAGGGCAAAAATTTGTACTTTGAGGGTGCTGGGAGAAAAACCTTTCTGAAGACCTTCAACCAAAAAATCTTTCTTCTAACACCAGGATTGAAACTTCGTCCAAGCTCTTTGATATATAGCTGAGGTGGAAGATTTCCTGCTAAGTAAGACGGTATCTATGGCCATAGAGGACAGTCCCATTTGTGCCATCATATCCCTTTCAGAAACCACGCAGTGAGCTTCAGGTCCGCAGGTTTGGGGTGAAGGATCTGATCCTGAAAAAGAAGGTTCTTCAATACTGGAAGACTCCAGAGTGCTTGAATGGACATTTGTACTAGGTCCGAAAACCACGATCTCACAGGCCAAGCAGGGGCTATCACAATTATATGGCTCCTGTCTGCACGGATTTTCTTTAGAATTTTGTATCTATGTATGTATTTTGGGAATTACAGGAGAAGGGAGGAATATATATGCCAGTTAAAAGTTCCACAGAAATGAAAAGGCGTCCTTACCTTGTGCTCTGGGATCCTCGGACAGGGAGAAGTAGATTGGTGTTTTGTGATTCTTTGCAGAGGCCATTAAGTCCACATCTGGAGTTTCCCACTTAAGGCAAATCATGTTGAATATTTCTGAGTTTAGTTCCCATTCATTGAAATCCAGTCGTCTGTGAATCCGGCTGTCTGCCCACTGGTTGGCAGTTCCTTTTATGTAAAGAGCTGATAGACCCAGAAGATATTTTTCTGCCCAAGAACTTATCCTTAGCGAAAGGCGTACTAAGGTTTGGCTTTGAGTACCTCCTTGATGGTTGATATATGCCGCTATAATGCGGTTGTCGGTTTGTATTTGGACTCTGTTCCCTAAAACAATATTTTTGAAAGCTCTGAGGGCTCCAAACAGCTTTAGGTTCCTTGAAATTGGAAAACAGAAGTGTGGTCTGGTGATGTCATCTGCCCTGCTTAGAGATGTTCTGGCAAGTGAGCAACCCATCCCCAGTTGCTGGTGTCTGTAGTTAGTATTATGGCAGGAGGGGGAGCTAGAGGATTCCCTCTGGACAGATTGCTCTCTAACATCCACTAGTTCAGAGAGTTTTTGATTTTTTCCAGTATATGATTCTTGTGGTGAAGATATGACATCTGTCTGCTCCATACAGAAAGAAAATGGAGTTGCAGGGGTCTCATATGGGACCTTGCCCAAGGGTCTCCTTCTATTGAAGCAGAAAAAAGTCCTAAGACTTCTAGAATTAATTTTAGAGGAACCGAATGGGCGGCTTTCAGATGCGCTACTCTGGATCTGATTTTTGCAATTCTTGTTTCTGGTAGACCGACTAAGATCTGTATTGTTGATGGTAGACCTCACAGATTCCATTTTGAAATGGCTTTTCTTTATAAATTGGTTCAAGTGTCTTAAGTCAATTATTAGGCTGGAAAAAAACGTGGATTTTAGGGTTAGAAATATTTTCGAAATAGACTTCCTTGAATTTCTCTTGGTAGGAAACAGGAATTAGAACTCTTTGGGATTTTAGCTTCTTTATCTCCAGTAGTAAAGAGATTGTCTTTTCCAAGTTTTTTGGAATGCTTGATACTAAAAATCTGTGGGGAGGTACTTCTAGAAGTTCTAAGGAGTATCCTCATTGCACTGTTCCTAGAACCCACTTGTCTGAAGTGATGTTGACCCATTTTTGATAATATGCAGACAGGCAACCTCCCACAGGTCTGCCGTTTTTGACTTTACATTGGTTTACATTGAATTAATAACAGTGTACCACCATTCCCGTTGTCTATAAAACGTTGGAAACGTATGCATATTCTGATTTATTATTTTTTAATTTCCATTATTGTAGGTATCTTGGATGATTTCCAAGCTATGGCTATGAGAACTTTTATTATGGTAAGTATATGAAATACAATTGTTCTACAGTGTAGAGGTAGATCTTGGGGTCTGTCCGGAGGGGCCAAGCCTGCCTGGCTCCGCAATAATGTTGTCAAACTGAAGTTAATCTACTGCTACTCAATGGTGCTGTTCCTACAAAGCGTATCCCCTTCCCCGCTTTCCCTTGCACGAAGCATACTCTGAGGGAGAGAAGCCAATGGGGTATGTCTGGAGGGGCCAAGCCTGCCTGGCTCCACAATAATGTTGTCAAACTGAAGTGAATTTACTGCTACTCAATGGTGCTGTTCCTACAAACTCTATCTCCTTCCCAGCTTTCCCTTGCACGAAGCATACTCTGAGGGAGAGAAGCCAATGGGGAATGGGAAAAGCCTAAATAATTATGTTTGTAGTCAATGTCATTTGTAAAAATAAAACACAGAGATTTGTTTAGTTTAACTTTTTTAGTAAACGTAAGCACCTGTTTCTTAGGTGCTTATATATTAATAATAATAATAATAATATAATTAAAAAATATATATATATAAACAATAATAATAACAATAACAAACACGGTACAACATGGTGCTAAAAAAAACCCCAAAAAAAGCATCTATTTATTTTTAAAAAGTTTGCGCTTAATGCGCAGAATGTCTTTGTGCATGGAGAGCAAGCGCCCCTCCATGCGCCTCTGCCTGCTCTCCATGCACTTCAGACGCCGCTTTATATTTTCCAGCCGGCGCTGGCGTGCTGGTCCCTGCTGGCATGCTGGTGCTGGCGTTGCTGGTCCCTCCTGGCATGCTGGTGCTGGCGGTGGTGGTGGTGAAGGGGAAACAGGAGGCTGCACCTGGGGCCTTGGTGGGGGTGCTGGTGGAGGTGAATCTCCCTCCTCTGCATCACTAGCAGAAATCGATTCCTCATCTGCAAATTTATATATTAAAAAAGTAAATTTTAATTATAAATAATAATAAAAAATAATGTAAATATTGTGAATATTTTTCGTGTGTACTAACATCTACTAACATTAACTAACAGTTAAATTTACTAATACTAACACTAACTAACATTAAGGGCTAGGCCACACTAGCGCGTTTTTAGCGCGTTTGCGCACGTGTTTTGCATTCACGTTTGCGCACGTGATTTTCGCTAAAATGGACATACGCATCGGAAATCGCGGGAATTTTCACATTCCCGCGATTTCCGATGCGCATGCGATAGCACGTCCGTTCATGTTTTTTTCTGTGCGTTGCAGTAGGGTGAGGCCACACTGCAACGCACAGGAATCGCGCACACCAAATCGCGAGCGTTATCGTATGCGATTGTGTGTGCGATTCTTGTGCGTTTCACGTTCGCGTTTTGCGCATGCGTTTTTGCCTTTTCGAGTTATGGAAACGCATGCGTTAACGCACCAAAAATGGTGAACGCATGCATTACCAAAACGGACACGCAATCGCATGCGCAATGGAAATGGATTTCCATTTTGGCGAAAATCACGGGCGCAAACGCGAACGCGAAACGCGTGCGCAAACGTGCGAAAAAGGCGCTAGTGTGGCCTAGCCCCTACTAACATTAAAAAATATATACTTTGAGTCGTTTATGAAAAAGAGCTTTCAAAATCTGTATTATTATTAAATATATACTAATTAACACTAACATATGCACTTTGAGTCCTTTAGGAGAAAATCACTAAAGGCCCCGCAATCGTTTGTGGCGGTTTGCGAAGCGCTATCGCCAATCACAATCACAAGTGCTATAAAAGTAAAGAAAAGTGCAGTAACTTCGTATAGTGGTTATACTTAGACAGAGCTTGTCAGAAAGATCTGCTGCAGAACCGCCTGATTAGCCGTGCAAAAGGTGGTGTTTTATACTCAATCACAGTAAAAATATAATATATAAATGTGATACTTGCCTTGGACATTCCACTGGATGTCCTGGACGTAGGCACGATGCTGCCGCTTGAGGTCTGACCACCTCTTTCGGAGCTGAGAGGTGGTCAGATAAATGCGAAACTGCTTCCGCAGTTTCGCCTGCAGGTGGCACATTATGCGCCGTTTGCGCTCCTTAATATTGGGGTTGCCAATTGGTATGCCGTCATAACCCAGCCGGGTGAGATATTCCACCATCAGACGCTGCCATTGCATGGTGGCCATGCTTTCTGGTGGGGAAAGTAATGGTGGAATGACTACACCCGCTTTCCAGACTCGATTTTAGATCCGGGATTGCATATAGAAGTCAATGGGAAGAAGGGATTATAATCGAATGTCGAAATCGAATCCGCAAGTAAAATGTCCATGGTATCTAGGTGCGAACATCGAATCTACGAGTAAAGTGTCCATTACAACCTATACGCGAGCATGGAATCCGCGAGTAAAACGTCCATGTTATCTAGGCGCGAACATCGAATCTACGAGTAAAGTGTCCATTACAGCCTATATGCGAGCATCTAATCCGCGAGTTATGTTATCTAGGCGCGAACATCGAATCTACGAGTAAAGTGTCCATTACAGCCTATACGTGAGCATCGAATCTGCGAGTAAAATGTACATGGTATCTAGGCGCGAATGCGAATCCGCGAGTAAAGTCTCCATTACAGCCTATACGCCAGTATTGAATCCGCGAGTAAAATGTGCATGTTACCTCGAACGTTCGAACGCGAAAGTTCGAAAGTAGCGCGCGTGAGAGTAAAATCGATTTTACGAAAGTCCTGGATATTGGAACATGCTCCCCAGACCATTTCCCAGGTCCCACAGCCATTTACATTAAGTTACCATTAATATTTTAGTTGTATTTGACTCGAACTTTTCGAACTATTTGCCTCCCGAACTATAATTTCGAGGGTTTCTGAAATTGGACGATACATTCAAGGGTTAACAAAAGAAACGATACTTTCGAGGGTTAGCAAACGATACATTCAAGGGTTAGCAAAAGCGATCCGTACATTCGAGGGTTACCGAAAATGAACAATATTTTCGAGGGTTAGCGAACGCTACATTCTAAGGTTAGTGAATGGATAATTATCGAAAATACAGCCATGAGTCTGGAAAAACGAACTAGTTCGAATAGTTTGAGTTCGTCCGAACGCCTAAAGTTGGGCTCAAACTCGTGTTCAAGTTCTAGTCCATCCCTAATAGTGAGTATGAACCTAGCATGTTAATCTGGATCATGTACAGGGTCTCAGGTTGCCCAATGGTGCTGTTTAGCTTGTACTGCACATTGTGGCAGGGTTGCCAGGGTCTATTCTCAGACCTGTAGATTTTTTCCACTTAGACTCTCTAGATTCTAGCTGTCAGGCAGGTGGAATAGGTAAGGGAGGGTAAGTTTAGGAAGGTTCATGAATCCTGACCTATAAAATCCTTTTCTATTTCAGTAGTGTAATAGGTAAGAATGGAAGGGCAGATGGATAACTTGCATGTTTGTGTCTTTCGGAAGAGTTTTTAATATCTGTATGTCAGAAAAATGGCTTTATTCCAGGATGTATGGAAACTAAACTTTCCAGCATTCTGTGCAGCTGGGAATGCTGGGAGTTTTAGTTTTTAAACATATGAAACTTTAAACACATATGCTCTATATCATTAGACTGTATTGCATCTGTATATATCCACTAACCAATGGACATTAAGAAGAAACTTACTGCTAACAGAGAATGCTGGGAGTTGTAGTTTTCAAAACACGTGAAAGGTCACAAGTTTTACAGCCCTACTCTATACCATTAAGCTGTATTACATCTAGACACATGCATTAGCTAAAGGCTGTAAATGAGATACTTTGCATGTCCCACCCATTTCTCTGGGAGTGAGAAATATGTGATATATATTATATTATTAGGGCAATGCTATTATAATAACATGAGGCTGTTAGGTACATTTTGTTATAAGAAGGCTCTATTTTATTTTATACACTGTGGGGAGCTTTTAGCTCCTTTAACCCCTCCTCACCATCACCTATAAAGCTAATGAGTGTCCTGTGCTCCCAAGTCCTAACCCCTTAGTGACTATAAATCTGGAACTTGCTGTGGTGAATATTAATAATTACAACCCTAACATGTTAATCTGAATAACTGTGTATAATCTGAATAACCCTTTAAACCCTAAAGTGCAAGCAAACGCCTCTCATTTCCACACTTAATTAAGTGCAAACAGTGCATAGACCAATCATTAAAAACAGATGCAGTTGGAGCATTAAGTACCGGCAGCAGCATAAGACAAAACAGAGCAGCAAATTCTTATAACGAATCAATTTAAAACTGCAGTATGAAAGAATAAGAACAAGTAAAATGCAGGGAACATGTACATATAAAAAAACAAGTTACAATCTTATTGTAAGACACCAATAGAAATAGAGAAACAAAATTCATAGATAACAAATCTTACATGTTAGCATAGTAGAAGGAACAAGGAAACATTGTAGCAATTAAAGGAAAAAGCAGTAGTAGTTCATTTAAACCTTTTGGTGTCAAGGTTCCCCAATGCATGTGGATTGACCTATCTACTTGCTCTTGCTGCTCTCTTATTATTGGTTGCTTGGCCTTTATAACCTGCTCTCTGTCCATTATAGCATTAGATTCACCCTTGCTGGTGGTTCCTTTAACTTTTCCAATTTCTCATTCTTGACTGTAACCCTCTTCTTCTGGTCCTCTACTTCTAATGGTCAGATGGAAAGGACCAACCAGACCTTGGAACAGTATCTCCACTGTCAGATTGTCAAGAGACATGAGCAGAATTTTTACCCTTCGCAGAGTTTGCAAATAATAATTCAGTTCTTTCTTTTTACAGGTGTTCATCCCATCTGGTGTAATTATGACCGTCATCCCAAAATATGTTAGTCGGATCCTTTTCTGAATTTCCATTTCTAGAACATCAGTTTGATCACATATGGCACCAAGTACAGCAAAACTGAAACAAACCACATTTTTTTCCTGTTATCTAGAATGGATCTCAACTCACAATCTTTCTCTTCAACAACCATATTATAAATTGGGTCCTAAATTTGTGGTCTTTTATCCTATTCTTTGGAAAATCAACAATTAACCTATAAGATAAAGTTACTCACTTCCATTAGGAGTGTTAACACATTTCACGTAGTTCCTTGTTAAAGGGAAAGTTCAGTGGAAAATATCATCATTTTTACAATTCTTAGTTTATATTATACATACCTGGTTATTCTACATATTCTCTTACATTTTCAAAAAATCAGTTGAATTTATTCCCCTTACTATTCACTGCTGTTGACATTAGTGAACCATTTCAGGTTCTGTAACAGTCCTTCTTTTTTCCAGAATGCACATTACCTTGGAATGTTCCTAACAGTAATTTCTACTAATTGGCTGTTGGATGGGTCAAACATACTCAGATCTCTACTGAGAAACTAAATCAACCCAAACGCTGGGTAAAGGACAAAACCATAACTGTCTCTTTTAGGGGTACTGCAAACAGGAAGTCAGTATTTCAGAATCATTTACTTATACACAGACAAAATGATGAATGGGCACGTTAAGGCCATTAGGATGGAAAAATACTGCTATTTTTTCTTAAAAGTATATGTATTTGCACTGAACTTCCCCTTTAAAGTCTGCAGCAGCTGCCTTACCTACGTATGAACCTCCTCCTCCAATTGAAATTCAAGGAGAATTTGAGTCTCACAATTCCTTCAAAATTCGCTCCAATATCTTATCCATTGGAAAGGTAATGGTCCTGAAGGAAAGATGATGGGTTCTTCAACACTGGATTCATGTTCAAGAGCCTATTAGTTCATTTCACAAGAAGAATCCAGAGAAAATTATTTTGGAGGGTCCAGCTAACAAGCTTTTACATGCTCAGAGGAGCATCTAGGAGAATAGAAATCAGTCATTGGCTGTGATGTATACAGTTCTCTCCATGACTGACAGCTGCTAACTGGAAGACCTAGGAAGCAGAAAAATACCATTGAGCATTTCAGGTTAGACTTACATCTCTCTGCTTTCTAACTTTCTAACTATTGCAACCATCAATTTTTCATTGTTTTGTTTTTAATAAAAAATAAAATAACAAAAAAATAGTACAATCCTAAGAAAATTGAACACCAGAGGGCACTGTTATGGAACAAATCTTAAGTTAACACCAAAAACAAACTCTCAATACTTATATTACACAGTAAAGATTAAAACTGGGCCTTTTTATAAAGAATTGGTAAACACTTATACCACAGCTTATCAGTTATTTGTTGTCATTATTTTTACAGCATGGTAATAAAATACCATTACTGCCCCCAAATCAGTCCCATGATTTATTTATCCTTTAAATGACTTAATAACTCATTCATTTTGTGTTAAGCATGTGTGCAGTGTGTATAAAAAGCAGCTGAACCAAACTTTTTAGTAAATAAACCTTTGCGGCTAACATTTCTCATTTTATCCACTAGAGGGGAGTATAAGTCTACGGTCAATAAACTAATTTTTCAAAGGATGTCACGTAAAGGTAATAACCTGTCGTTTCTGCATCTTTACATATGTTGAGCATATCCCTATGCTTTTCCAATCTTTAAACATTTAACCATTTACCTAGGTGGTTTGATTGTTAGTTCTATTGTAGTAGTTGTAGTGTTGGAATTATATGCTTTTAAATTCACTTTTTAATAAGCCATATCTTTTTATTAAAGCAGGATCAGCAGATATTATTGTAATTTCCAACCTGATGTCATAATTTGGGTTTAAACTGTCACATCTTCTCACAAAAGAAGGTCCATCAGATTGGCCACACCAAAGCTGCTAATAATGCAGAAGTTTAAAGCAATCACATCAAAATTGCACGTTATGCATGTGATTTAACTGCAACAGATTTTTAGTAGTTTACAATTCATTTTTTTAATTTACAATCTAAGCTATATTTTTCTTGAAGGTAGGAGATAGATCGCTTTGACTGACAGCGTTTCCAGGTATTATTATAGAACTGGTTACACACAGTAACTATATTTAAAAGATGACAGAATCTGTAAGATTTTGTCTGTCATTTTTCAGAGATTAGGCTACAGTCCCGATCGCTCTCTATTTAAAGTATAGGGAGAGCATTCGGGATTAACACGGGTATTATTATAAATCTACGTACACACAGTAACTATATTCAAAAGACGACAGAACCTGTAAGATTAGGTCATTTTTTGAAGATCAGGCTACAAACAGTCCTGAGTGCTGTCCCTATGTAAAGTTTAGGGGAACATTCGGAACTGACACGTTCTCTTTGGCTGCAGCTGACTCCTTTCTCTTAAGGTCAGGGGGCCATCCACCTCTGAGGGAAATTTTCGGTCAGTTCCAAGTTTTCCTGAGGCCGACGGTGAACATGCCTCAGCTTCAGGATTACTACGGCCCTACTTACTTAAACGATAAAGGGGTGATTCTGTCAAATGGAATTGTCCCTTTATTGTTAAATTGTGAACCCAGCAATATATAGCAGGAGGTCCAGTGGCAGGAATATGAAATGGTGCCAATGTACAGCTTAAGCAAGTAGTGCAAGAACTTTTTTTTATTACCATTGAGGCCAATAAATAATTTTAGTTTTGGGTTACTGATAGTTATTTTAGACCAATCTTTGGCCTTAATGCATTGGCCTTTGTTCTTAATTCACTGGGCAAATCAAACTGAAACTGTTCTTAATGCATGGGACTACTGATCTCTGCTCTTTCAGTATGGTACTAGGTGATCTCAGTTCTTAATGTATGGGTCTACTGATTTCTTTTCTTTCAGTATAGGCCACTGGTCTCTGTTCTTGAGACTAATGTATGAGTCAACCATGTCAACCAATGTATTGATATAAAGTTGCATCAACATGCTGAACTTCTACGTAGCAAAATGTTTTTCAAAAAGTGTAATTAAACCAACCTCACTACTAATGTACCCAGGATAAGCACCTAAACTGCTTCTTACAGCACATGCCTTCCCATAGGCCAGGTTTTGGGAGCCTTGCTTTGTTTCTCTGTTTAAGTATTCTAGGTGATCTTGTGTACAGCTTAGGGGTACACTTTTACCTTACTGTGCTCCCACAATTCAGTAATTACTGTCTAACATTTACTGCATTACAGGAGTATGGTTATGGAAGGAGTATCAGGGAGTGGGGATTTATGCTCAATTCCAGAACCTAGTTGCACAAAACCTAATCTAAACTGTATTGCATAGGGTGTGCTGTGCTATTTCCAAAAAGGTTAGCGTAGCGTTTGAGGGTTTCATTTCCCTTTAAAGAAAGGACCCATAGTACAGGACTTCTAGAAAAATATTTTATCATTCTTCAGTTAAGTTCTCTATTAACATACCTTAGGGATCATCTAGCAATTGCTTAGTGTTATTTATTTGATTTAATTTGTAGTTGTTTCAGTCTGGATAGTTGTCTTTTTGGAATATTTAACATTTATTCACTGACTGGGAGGCATTAGTCCATAGACCAATGTAGTTAAGTGATTATTATGTCTGTCACACAACTTAAAGGGAAATGAATCCACCATTTACAGATGGCAATATGTTCTTCTGTTTAAATGCTTTAACTATTTAAAAATGACTTATTTGGTTGGTTGGTGCAAAATTAGCACAATTTTTAATGATAAGCAGGGAGATTCAATATAAGTTCTTATCATTTAAAATGGTGCTAATTTTGCCCCAACCAATCAGATCTTATTTAACATTTGAAAGCTAACATCTGATTGGTTGGGGCAAAATTAACACCATTTTAAACGATAAAAACTTTTATTGAATAACCCTGAAGAACTTTTATTGAATAACTCTAAGTGTGTTTAAGGATTATATACATTATATATATGTCATATCATGTGCCAATGGCCCAGCTAATGCTCATAAGCTAGGATGGAAAACATTGCAACTTTATGTTCCTTTAACAAATAACTTTTCAAAAGATCCTGAGTGCACTTTTCTTTTCTTTTTTTTTTTTTACCCAGATGTATACATTGCAATCAAGGGTAGGACCATGGATTTTTCACTTTAGTTCCAAGTTAACTAAAATCCCTAGCAATTCTCTATTATTTTTTGCTGTGAAGCTGTAAAAAATGTACAGGACATTGGATATTGTTTTTTTTATTATTATTATTTAGGAATCGTGCAACAGAGGATTCTGGGAACAGTAAAACATGTCCAGCTGTCCAACGATCCTCTCTTACATTCACGTTTACATTTTGTTATTGTAAGCCAGTGATTTTGAATCTTTAACATAATATTCTAATTATGGACTCTTCACAAGCTGAATAGATCTGTTTTTTTATATTAGGTTATTTATACTGATGTAATTTTCAGCTATTAACCACAAAGGAAAATATATTTTTTTTTATCAGTGCCTTAGATATATTTTTACCATCCAACATTATTTTATAGAAATACATTTCTATGTCTCTTTAAAATATCAATTTCTTTTATGACTTTTTTTTCTATTTGGTATTTCTAATACAATATCTATAATATGTCAGGTTTACCTCAATGTTAATAGATGGAAAAATGTCCAACCTTTCTAAAAGACACCTAAATAATTTATTTTCTAAGACTACGTATGGGACACGTCCATAGCCTTTAAAGGAGATGTAAAGAAACACATTAGTGAGACATTTACACAATATAACATAGATAAGTATAAACATTTCCTGTCCAAAAATCAGGTTACGTTATTGGTTATTTTATTTTACATCTTTACTTAATGGCAGGGTTTAAAATATGTTTAATTAGCTTTTCAATATTAGAATGCAATGGGTTTTTTTTTCCAAGTAGACTCACAAGTCAAAATGTATTAAAGTAATATTAAATTATCTTTTCTATTTTATTATATGAATCCGGCTCCATCTGTATTTCTACATTATACAACATATAGAAGTATTATGCTCTGGTCCCTGGTGCTGCATGAAATCTACATGAAAATATGGAACAAAAGTGGATGTCACTTCCAACCAAGAATACAGTCAAAAGCTTCAATTTTGTACCAAATAAAAAGGGGGATTTATTTAGCTGAGCCCATAAAAGCTCTTTGATAGAACTACAAAAATCTATTTTCTAAACAAAGGTTTAATACATATTTATATGAGCTTAATCCAGCTAGATTTTTATTTATTTTTTTTAAAGAGGAAAAAAAAAATAAACCCTTTGCGGAATTGCTAAGGTAAACTATATGTAAATACTTCAAGTAATAGGCTTGTAGTGTAAATCACATCATTTTATCTCCAATTTTGCATTCGTTTCTCTGGCTTAAAGGTGCATCAGAGATATGCATTTTTAGCATATTCAGAACATGGGGCGTGAAATTAAATGTTTGACAGAGTGAGAAAAATATACAGACTTTGGAGATGCCTTAAAACTAGTAATTTATGCAGATGCGGAGCAGTGAAATGATTTGCTATGGAGTGACCCTCTCTCCAGGAATCCTGTGCTCAGTGTTCCCCTGTAATCTGCGGCTGTATCTCCCCTTCCCATTGAATCAGTCACTCTGTGCCAAGCAGCCTGCCTGATAAGGGCAGCGCTAACACAAGAAAGAGTGGGCTCGCTGGGGCCGTTTCTATTGCACTTTTACCCAAGGCAGTGGGCAGAATTTAACGGATTCCTTCCAACATATGTTTTTGCCAGATAAGTAAACAGTGTGTGTCGGAAATGGAAATGCATTTGCAATTTAATGACATTCCAGCTCTCAGCTTAGGCTGGCGTGCTGCGAGGCGAGGAGCAGAGAGGGAGGAGAAAAGAAAGGGGGAGAAAAAAAAGTCCAAAGTTCATCGTTCCTTTTGTGCATTTTTATCAGGAAATATTACTTCTTTCCCCCTCTTGTTCTCCTTTCTTCTTCCCTTCTTTGTCTCATCTATTTGCATGTCTCTTCTCTCCCTTTCTGCCTTTTGTTCACATTCTCTCCCTTTTATTGCCTTTGATTTGCTTCTTTTATGCATTCTCTGCATTTCCCTGTGTCTCTCCTCAGCCCAAAGGAACTGTTTATCCGGCATTGTCAGGGTTTTGTATTGTATTGTCACTTGTCTGGTGTGCATTAAATGGTTCATTTCAAAGCCCTCCAAATCCTGGGCCTTTCTGTGTGCCAATGTCCGCTGCTCTCAGACACAGGACCTCCCTTCCTTGTAATCCCTGGGAATCAAAGCTACTGCCACAGGGATTCTCCAAATGTCATCTCCAAACAGATCAGCTTTCTCTGTACATGCATTTTAGCCAATGGGATTTGGATGGGATAGCCATGGCTGCTGTGAGGGGGGCCTGGGGCTCCCCTTATGTGTGCATTAGCTCCTGTTGGAAGAATGGTCTGTTAGCATTGGGACTGGTAGTATTTTCACTCTCTGTCATGAGATCAGGGGACAGGGTCTCTAACACATTACATGTTCACATAGCAGCATTAAACAAGTTGTTAATGCCATTCATATAGACTAGAGGTGTCCTTATCATCCATTCATACCATGATATTAGTATTACACTATTTCATAGCAACCCTGCCCATTCCACCCATACATAGCTGAAAAACTGATATATATTTATGTATATAAACAGAAAAATGGTAAACCGCAGTGCTCCACATATATTAGGGTGTATATAAGGTGTACGCACAGGTGAGTCCTACCTGCAGTCCTCAAACTCCAAATAGAAAAAAGTCCAGATTGTGCCGCCCTCTATAAAATGCATTTAATTAGAACATGATGTGACTGTGTCCTATATATAAACACACACCACACAGCAGTTGTTGCATAATTTCTGTAATTGCATTGGATAACTTTTTTTTTACAAGGAAAAGTTACATATCTATTAAAAACACACAGTAATGCCTATTAAATGCAAGATACGATGTGGCACAGAAACTGTTTAGAATGTTTTGGATTTTACCTCTATATATGGCAGAATATATACAGGCAAATATATACAAATAATATATATTGTTTGCAGTGCTTTTGTATACTTTTTATCATTGCAGCTTTCTTTAATGTTCTTTCTCACATACCCATCATCTTATTAATCTGAAGACTGTGAGATTTTATGCAGTGCTGATCCTCCTTGCTGATCCTCATTGCTGATACACCTTGCTGATCCTCATTGCTGATATTTGGAACATCCTGTAGGATCCAATGGGATCTGCCTAATATCAGCAAGATGTGGGAGCTGAATGTAGACACTGTTGATCAAAACTGATGGAAAGTTTCTGTAAATTGATATTGTCTCCCCTTATTTTATATAGAGGGAGTCGATCCGATTTACCTGTGTATGGCCACAAGGCTGACCAATCATGCACAAGGCTGACTAATCATACAATACCATGTATGGTTGGCCGGGTTGTATTTGGCCAACAGATTCCATTGCCATGTGTTTATGGCAAATATATATACAATAGACAGAAAACCCTTTAGAGCAACAGACAGGGATATTCTCATTCATTCCCAATCATTATATGTTATGATAAAATATTTGTTATACATGCATAATAGATATAATATATGGTAATTGTGCGGACTCACACTTAAAGTAGTGGGTCAGGTGGACGCAGGCCCCGGCCCCTTCACATACTTGTTAACTCCTCAATTGGCAATAGCGGATCCGCATCTACAAGTGATACAACTCAGATAAAGGGCTCACCTGCATTCCTGGCTTACCCGGGAGATAGCATGCCCCGAACTTCCATTGTAGTTAAAAAGTCACTTTATTTTATATCACAAACATAAAAACTCCATGCATACTCCATGTTAGGGTATAGGGTATTAGGGTATAAGGCAGCACAAGTCTCCTTGAAATGAATAGGTATAGGCCTAAATGCACAGACAGAGAGAGAGACAGACTTCAGGTTTATAAACAGAATGTATTTGTGAGACACAAAAGCTCCTGAATCAGAGTTGAAGTTAAATATTTCTAAAGGTGGCTAAACACATGTGATTCGGTATTCCGGATCCCTCCACCATGAGCAGCGCATCACCAGCAAGAACTTCCATTGTAGTTAAAAAGTCACTTTATTTTATATCACAACATAAAAACTCCATGCTAGTCCCACCTGACGAGTTTCATGCTACCAAGCACTTGGGTAGCACCTCTGATGAAGTGCTTTGTAGCATGAAACGCTGGTGATGCGCTGCTCATGGTGGAGGGATCCGGAATACCGAATCACATGTGTTTAGCCACCTTTAGAAATATTTAACTTCAATTCTGATTCAGGAGCTTTTGTGTCTCACGAATACATTCTGTTTATAAACCTGAAGTCTGTCTCTCTCTCTCTGTCTGTGCATTTAGGCCTATACCTATTCATACCCTAACACTATGGAAGCTATGGAAAACATACATTGCTATCTCTATACTAACTTTTGGATCCTGTATCACAAAGAATAGAAAAATCTCCAATCGATTGTTCATTTTTCTTCCTGTGAACCCTCAGTAACCAAGGCTGACATTGTTTATTCAACCTAAAAATCCACAATTGGAGAATAGCCCTTACTCTATTGAATCCATTCTTTTAGAGATCCTTTCCTTTCTGGAACCTGATGTTGTCCCTTTTAAGGAATTACTAGAAAAAAGCGTTATCTTCAGGTGTGAAGGGGTTCATTACAGAACTGGGAAATTGTGGCACAAGTAGATTGTACTGGCAGATTTTTTAAACAATTTCAAGAAAGGAGTGGATTAAAGAAAAGCCAGCACTACAGGTGCCTGCACATAAAATACCAAGTCCTTTCAGGGATTAGCAAGTTTCTCAGTTGGCACCAGGAAATCATTTTCTCTTCTTCCCAGACATGTATGTAGCTTTACATGTTTTTTCATCCTCTGGATCAAAACTGGATCATAGTACAAAGCACCTAACACATACTTAAGGAAGCTTCTCCGTGTGGATACCATATCGCTCACACTCGGCTCACAGAGGGAATCACAAAATCAAGTATAGGAATTAGAGCAGGCTGCAATGGAACTCCTAAAAACAAGGCTTTATTTCAACATATTAAATCAGAGTGCCAGGAATTCAAAACCGGCGTGCAGACATCATGATGGCTGCAGGGAGGGTGGAGAAACACCTGACGTGTTTTGTGATAGGTCACTTTTCTCAGAGCTCTGGATCAATTAGTATTGATTGATCCTTATCTATGGATACAGTAGATATAACATCTTTACACAGGGATACATTTATCTGTTAGTCTAACTGTCATTTTCATCCAGGGGAACCAAATAGGATAATCTTGCAGATCTTAGAATAAACCCAGGCAATCCTGTGGGTCAAACAGAACAGCAATATTAAACAACCTGAGACCCTATGCAGGTTCCAGATTAACATGCTAGGTTCATACTTATTAGTATTTACCCCAGCAAGGTCCATATTTATAGTTGCTATGGGGTTAGGACTTGGGAGCACAGGATACTGATTAGCTTTATAGCTTAAGGACAGGTGAGGTTAAAGGAGCTAAAAGGGTATAAAATGAATTAGAGCCATTTTATAACAGAAGGTACCTCACAGCCTCATGTTACTATAAGAGAATTGCCCTAATAATCCAACATATAAACACATATTTCTATCTCACAGCTACATGTAAAGTATCATCCTTTAAATCCTCTTTCTTACATACATATCACTTCCTGTGTAGCATACAGAAAGGTTTTTTCGAGTGGCTAAGACTCACGTTTTTTACAAACAGCATATCATTGGATGTTATACTGACATTTCCACTTCCTTTCAGTGTTTACATGGCAGTCACAGGGGTGTGGGTTAACCTCCCATTTTGATTATCCCATATTAAAATAGGAATCTCAGCTCTGTCAGTAAGTTTATATATTTTGTTTAAGTTGTATATTTTGTCTTGTACCTAATATAAGTCAGTGCTATACTTTATATACATTTATTGATGGTTATTTTAAATGGTAATAGTGAGATAATACACACATACTCCTTTCCTATATGTAATATCATATACCCCCACCTCATTGGTAGCTCCTAAAGACTATCTAATATCTATGAAGATATTAATACATTTATATTATATAAAGGATATAAAAAAAGGGACACACCACAGTTTTGCCAAGCTGTGGACATCATTAATTATACATCACTTTAGTCAGTTTAAATACATCATGTTAAATTACATTGGGCTTCTTATGACTGTGCCACATTTAACATATACATAGTATAGTGTTGCCCAAAGTACACTGGCTAAATTAGCAAGCTCTATTTAATGTTAACCTCCTTTAATATTATAATTCACACATGGTTCATACATTGATACCACAACTGTTCACATGGGTTATCAAAGAAACAGATAGAGATTGTATTCCCTGTTTAACCCTTTAGAGGTCAGGGACTGCAACTTCTTAATCCACCATACCTCCCTTCTTGTCAATTGTAATACCCTGTCATCTTCATATTTTTTAGGGACTGTTTGTAGTACCACTGTAAGTATTTTCTAAGCCCCATACTAGATAACTTTTTGAACCCCCCACCCCAGTTCAAGGCCCCCTTATGCTACAGCTATCTGAAGCCCAGACAGCTGAGAATTTGATCATGCCTGGTGAACCTCATAAAAATATACATAAGCATACAAACAACCCCCTAAAAGATTCAATTAGAGAAGGTAAGAAAATAGATAGCAGCTAACAGTTACTGTATAAAGAAATGATTGGAAGAACATTCAGGCACCTCCCTAACCCCCTCTAATAATAATGGCTCTTGCTGTAGCTTTCTGATAAAAAAAAACGTTTCAAATATTTATCAAACCAATAACTGTGCAGGCCAAATATGAAATAGCTCGGCTCTCAATATAAATTAGAATTAGCCGACATTTCCATTGATTTTTAGAGAAATATACTATAGCTGTATGCCTATAGATAATGCTGAGATATCTGAAAAAAATGCTAAAAACCAAACAAGCAGTAATAAGCTGAAGTGTGGCAGAGTGATTCCTCTGCAACTTCCAGAAAGGTAGGATTGCACTTTGATAAGCCTGAGTTTCTACACATTGGCATTGCTTACTATAGATTTCATAAAGAAATGCAAAATATAGAAGTGCAAGTAAAGAAAACAGAAATTAATTGATTTAGTAAAAACAATGAGGGTCTGATGCAATAAAAGGTGCAAAAGCTTTTCCGGCCAACCGACTGTTATGGTGTGGGCTGGTCAGCCGCGACCGGGCTCGGTAACCCGTTCATCCGTATTGGATGAACAGGGTGATTGGGCCTGTTAGTAAATCTCGACCTGTTGCATGAACTGTCAGCCGCAGCCACTATTGCCCCGACCAACAGTCATTTGCCCCTGCCGAGTGATTGATAGCACCGAACGGTTGGTCAGGACAAAAACTGCTGGTGTGTACCCAGCCTAATGATGTGAACACACCATGCAATTTTTAATTGCATGGCTTTTCCACAACGTCCGGCAGTTCATTTGTCCCAATTGGACGAAAGGGCGTTCGGACACATCGAAAAACAACAGTGTTCCTCTATGGACCACATACTTGACCGTCGTGATCTGTCGGCCGTGGCTACCCAACCGAGCACCCATACACTTGTGTATGAACCTTAACACAGTAAAAAAAAGTTTAATGGGTGAGCTTTTAATATTTGGGTGATTATTAAGCACCGATGATCTGGCTGTCAGAAAATATATATGTATCAAATTTTGAAAGTGGCTCATATGTGGTAAACTCTTTTTAAGCTTCAAAAAATATATAAACTCTGATTCCTAAAAAATTGAACAAAGATATTGATTTATGGAGTTTTATTTAATTTTATTGATTTTATTTGAATAATGAGTTTTATGTCTTTTGATATGGTTTTAAGGCTTTTTTACTTTTATGTTTTTAAGCTTTAATGCCTTTATATATACATTTCTTATGGTGTTCTTTTATATTGTTTTTAAAATTCATAGGAAGATGCTTTAATCTAGAATTTTATAATCTATGCCTGCACAGCTATTATGGAAGAACCTCCTTACAGTATATTGATGACAAATAGTATCCTGTTTTTTAAGTCTCTCTACCGTTACACCACTATATTTTTTAGATAAAGGGTGAGTCTCCAGACCTCCCAAGCAAAAAAAAAAAAAAAAACGCTTTTAAAGCACCCCTTTCTTGAACAAAATAAACTTTTTATGTAAGACGCAATCCAACATGGCGGTGGAATGCATGTTGGAACGCATGTGGCGCACTTCTGGTTCCAGTTTGCCAGAACCCCGCGAAAATTTCATTACTATGAAGGAGCCAACAGGAGTGAATACAATTTATTCTAACTTTGATTCCTGTGGAACCTGCAAGCATTTTTAAGCAGCGAAACGCGTTGAATCTATTTTAATAACACATCTAAGCAGGGCCCCTTTGCCTTTGAGTAGCCAGTGTGTTGTTTTTAAGCTCTAATATTTTAAAGACACAGTGCAATTTTAAAGGGGAAATGTTTTAATGCATACTGCATACCCTAAATGGTAATTAATAAAGTTTTTTCTGAAATACACTGGAAGTGTGGACCTTCATATATTTTTACCAAAGTAAGTGGGTATTTTATGTTTTATCAAATATTAATGTAGATAAGAACTTTTAAAACAACTGATCTTAATCTTTTGTTTTTCAATTATCTTTTTATATGACTGCAGCGCAACCAAAAATATAAAATTTACTTTGAAACTTTGGAAGTGGAGATACATTTTTGGAGTGCTTCTATACATATACTGACCACTGGTTCTAGAAACTGTTTCTTACTACTTTGGGTTACATTGTTTTATGCCCCACCTAAATTTATAATTTAAATAATTACCAAATCATTCATCCACAGCCCTTTAAAAAAAAAAAGCTGGTATTTTTAAAATTTAAAAAAAAATCTAAAAGCATCAGATGTAAATAGAAATATGGTTACCTCTCAATCGCATGAAGTGTTTGGTCCCTTGAGCGCCGCTACAAGTGTTGCATATCTGGAATAAGTAAACCTGTAACAGATGGCGGTAGCCCATCAATGTTGGGATCACTAATTCCATACACCAGTGGGGGTGAACCTATAGCACGCATGCCAAAGGTGGCCCCCAGAGCCCGGGGTGTAGGAATCACTATGTAGCAACCATAGGGGCCCAGATCCAAAGAGGGTCCCGTCTGGGTCACCTGCAGGCATGTCCACCCTCCTAAGAAATTTTTACCTCACGAAATTCAGCCCCACAAACCCTGTTTTTCGTTTTACATAAACCTTTCAAAGATGGCGGGAAAATGGGGTTTGTGGGGCTGAACTATGTGAGGTAAATTTTTTCTTAGTAGGGTGAACATGTTCTATAAAAATCCTTGCTGCGATTTGGCTGGGTGAGGTTAAACACCACCAAACTGCTTTTTATGTTGGGGGCCCCATCTAAAATCTTGCTATGGGGCTCTGTAATATCTGGCTACGCCGTTGCTCAGAGCCCTCTCTGTAGGCACTCATGCACAGTAGAGATCACCAGAGTTTTCCAGGGGAGGAATGTAAAATGATTCAGTTTACTGTACTGTTGTCTCTATCTGCTCTGCATAGTTTGAAGGGAAAAATGATTTCTTACCCAAAATAAAGTATATTGATTTTATATTTTGTTCAGCTCCTTTTGAGTCTAAAACTTTTGTCTGGTAATGTGGTATTAAAGGTTATGTCCACTGATTTTCTAAAGGTCCGTACACATGTGCGATCGTGGGTGCCAACACGTTACGCACAATGTGTACGAACGGCCGTTTTGGCCTATAACCGTGCCGTGTATGAGATCTTTCTTGGCTGAAACAGTTGTTTGGTTGGGGATCGTTGACCGTCTGGCTGAGCGAATCTTCAAACAAGCTTCTGTTTCCCCGAGAAAGTTCCCATACACGGCACAATTATCGGCCAAAACAGCCATTTGTCGGCACCCTTGATTGCACGTGTGTACGAACCTTAAGTTTCTTTTTTTCTGTTTAACTGAAGAACAGGGTCGCCCCAGTGCCGGCTTCTCGGACAGTCTCTGACGCATCTACGTTCCTTGGCACTGTGCGTATGTGCGCACAATGTAAGGGACCGTGGATGACTTGGAGAATGGCAGTGGTGTCGGAAACTGTCAGTGGCGCCGGATCGATCCACGGTAAATTCTTCTTCCTCTCCTGCAAGTTTTACTGAAGAACGAGAGGTAAGACATATCTCATTTACCGCCCGTTCTTCAGCTAAACAGAAAAAAAGAAACTTAGAAAATTAGTGGACATAGGTAATCTATAATAAATTCTATCTACTGTATCTGTTTGTGTCTATCTGTTTTGAGTAAAGTCTCAGTATTCAGGTTTAATCGTCGTGTTGGCACTATGCAATAAATAAGGGGGTTTTGGGTTGTAGTTTGGGCACTCGTCTCTAAAAAGTTCGCCATCACTGCCATATTGATATTGGGAACACCTCTTCTGTTGAAATTCATAATTGTTATTGACCAACTTTCTTTCAAAAGTTAAAGAATAACCTGGAGGAACTGTTTAATTTACTCCTATCTTAAATAAAGCATGTTGCATGGCAGTGTTGGTAATTATGTTTACAGACTTTATATAGTTTTTTTTCTCCACATGTTTAAATATAGTAAAACCCAATTGCATTGTGCTAGCCAAGGATCAAGCCTGATGAGCCAGCCACTTCTAGTAGTGGAAGATAAAGACCTACTGAACATGTTTAAATAAAAACACCTGGAGTATTTTTGTGACCCACTGCTATTGCTTTAGTTATTCTGGTATAAATATTGCTTGAAATATGTCACATTTCACTTTTTTAAAAACCGCATAATGTGTGAATAGACACATCCATATCATTTTTTAGTTAAACCTATACAATGGAATAGATAATGTTTATTATCATATCAACCCCCTGATGTATATAAACATCTAGTTGAGCACCTTCATTCTGATTAGCTGGGATTAGTTCTCTCTATAATCTTATCCTGGAGTGAGGTAGCGCATCAGTGTTGATCCTGCTTCAAGTATCTACAATATGCATCAGTCTGGTGAGCAGATAAAATTCATCTTTAGACTTTCCAGAAAATATCCTTAAAGGCTACATAAATATTTTAACAAACCAAGTAGTATTTGCTACAAATGCACTTCAAAACATTTAATGTGTTCTATTAATTGTGTCCTGTTATTAAGATTGATTGATACTTTATGAGGTCAGTGCTGGGAGCCTAGGGGTTTAATTTATGTACAGAAAACTGATCCCATGAGAGGTCTGCCTTACTTTAAATGTCCCTAAACATTTTTACATGCTTTTTGTTGCTCAAGGGAATAAACAGTTTCCCTACAACCCAGTGCATGTAATCAAAGCAAATGGGACTCACCTGCCACTGATTTATTTGCAGGGTTTTTTTTTTCTAATAACAAAGCCATTGTTACTTAAATGTGACCATGGTCTTCATAGCCATTATTACTATATGTGGCATGTTAAATTGCAATCCACAAATATATGGTAAGAGGTATATTTGTAACAACCTGAAAAAGCTGAATTCCCTTACAATTTGATTGTATCCAACATTACCACAATTGTGTAATAATAAGTACCTGCCTTGGAAATCCACCCAATTTATTCAAATTTTATTTAGCCATCTTGGGTCTTCATATTACGCAGTCGTCAGAAGATTGTGTGATATTTATACAGATATACTGGCCAATGGCCATATACTACAAAACTTACCCGACATACCCTCGATTTACCCTGACAACTGCCTTTCCCTTTCATTTTTGCAGTCTTCATTCAATCGCTTATTAAATAGCTCAGGAAAGAGGACATTGTGGGAACATCAGGGTGTAAAACCACTGGGTTATCAATTGTCTAATAAGTGTATGGCCAGCATTACACTGTAAAGTGGTAAGACTACCATTAATTTTGCCATTTCTTGTCCTGTATGAAGTATTTGGCCTTGAAGGGCATGTCCACCCTAAACAAAAAACCAGTGACTTGTCAGTTATTTACCCGCGACCTGAACTGTTTTTTACATGCATTTGTAACCAGATATTAAATTATATTTGTTTTTCCTTTATAGAAAATGTATCTGCTTCTACCATTGACTTACAGAGCTTTTATAAGCTTGAGCATGTCAAGAGAAGTAAAAAAACAAACAGCACTGTGTATCGGCAGGTACAGCACCACTCTCTCCAGTTCACCTGCTTAATCGGGGGAACAGGAGAGAGTGGTGCTGTACCTGTGGATACATGGTGCTGTTTGTTTGGGACTAAGAAGCTGGGACTGTTTCTTGTAGAAGCACTACACGGGAAGTACCTGAACCAACGTGAGAGCATAATATCATACCCATGTGACTGTGACAGACACGAAGGCTGGAAACAGGAGCTGTCCATTGGGGAGCGGATCACGGCTTGGGACCACCATCTGTGCATGTGCAGAGGAGGCAGCGGGGGAATCGGCATAAACAGGGGAATCATTGGTTGTGATGTCAGCAGTCACAGCCTTTATTGATGGGAGGGAGGAATCAGCTTACTCTGCCAGAATGGAAGCAATAATTATCTTTAAATATCTGGTTAGTAATGCATCTAAAAATGTGCTAAATATATCAGTTGGGGTTTGGGGCAAGTAACGGATATATGACATTTTTTCTAAGGGTGAACATATTATATAGTGGGTCTATAATACTTCTCACTGTATAATGGCTGGCTATAAAGTCAGATGTCCATTTTATTAAAGATTTTTCTATTACCCCTTTCTAGTAAACCAGATGGAAATACTGAATGTAAAGAAATGGTGGATTAAATTGCCAATGTATGTCTGAGTAATTCTGCTCAATCTGTGTTGATCCCTTAATGCCCATTCATACTTCATACGTTAGATTGTTGTCGACCAAACCGGCCAACATGACCAGTTTGTCTGAAAGTCTAATGTGTTTTTGTGCATTTGTCAGATCACTTTCTGATGCTGGAGGAATGATGATGCGGGAGATTTTGTGATCGTCCCTCCCCATAGAGCAGTACATGCTTCTCATTAGTGACAAGCAGCCTGTCTGAATGGAGTCCGGTAATAAATCCTATTTAAAGTTATTGCTCTAAACAAGATTTAGCTACCGTGTGGTCATAGGTTTAAGTCTCATACACACGTGCGATCACAGGGGCAGCAGGGCAGTGGAGATAGTGGGGCCAGCCCCATCCTCTTCTATTGGTGTGCGCAGAGCACTGCGCTAACACAGCACACACCAAAATGGCCTAGTGGGGCCTAGCCTTTAGGATGGATGGGCCAAGATTTGTCTCGCAACTTTAATCACTAGGGACAAATCACTGTCAGTTGAGGCAAAAATAGTTGCTTCTGGCAATTCACCACGACCGATCGACTGTCCGTTATTTACTATCATACCCGGCAAAAGTATCTGTGGCCGGAAGTTCGACGCAACCGACCTATCACCCATGATTAACCAACATACCTAATTGCCGTTCGTCAAATCCGAACAAATAAGTGACCACATTTACATACACTACATTACAATACACTACTATTGGTCAGTCAGAAATATTGTATTGTGTGTACCCAACCTTTAAGCTGGGTACACACAGTACCGATAAAGCCCCTATGCCGTCGGATTCGATGGTATCGGGGCTTTATCATTACTGCGTGTACCTTACTTTTCCGAACGAGCGCGCGACCGAACGCTCATTCGGAAAAGAGGGAAAATTTCCGTCGGCCGCGGTAGACTCCCAATAGAGGAGTTTGCCGTGATCGAGGGAAACACACAGTACCAAGCGTTCTCCCTATGATGTGCATAGGGAGAACGTATGACGATCTTTGAAAGATGGCAGACATCTTTCAAAATCTGTAGTGTGTGTAACCAGCTTTAGATACTTGGATGTAGAATCAGTTTAGACCTTTAACCACTTGGATTAAGATCTTCTAATCAACAATCTCCTGGCCAGTGCATTTGAAATATATGATAATCTCTGCTGCAGGTAAATATTAAGAAATTAACAACCTAAAAATGTGTGTTCCTTTTATCAGAATACTTAAAGATGTACCTGTGTTTGCAGGTATTCCAAAAGCATTTTCTCCAAGCCCATAAACATCTGTATTGTAAATCTTTATTTTAGCATTTAGCTAATTTGAGTAAATTGCTTGAGAAATTGTTTAGTTGCCTAAAAAGTATTCTTCTTTTGTAAATTTCCTTATGAGGAAGGTTTACAATATTTCTTCTAGCTCCTCAGGTAAAGGGTTTATTGGCATATTGGCAATTTTGTTTTTCTTCCAATTTAAAGGGCAACTATAGTGAAAAAAAAACTTTGTCTGTATACAATGTATAGATCACTTAGTATAAGCTGCCTTACTTTCATGTTTCTGTGTGGCTTCGTTTCTTCACACTGGCAGAAGTTTGTACCAAGCTGTGTAGTCCCCCTCCCCTCTCTGTCTACTCCCCCTCAAGCAGTGACGGGCTGTATACAGAGTCCGAGCATTGTCAGTTGAAAGGACTTTAAATGAAGTGCTGACATCCTGTTGACCCCTCCCTTCCAGAGCTAGACTGCAAGCAATCAAAGTGTGGAATAAAGTAGCAATATGCTGAAGGGAGGGGCAGAGGGGGAGAGAGGAGGACAAGTGGTGCTGAGATTCTTTACAAGTAAGTTACTGAACTCTGCCTGTTCTCTAACTTTGCTAATTGTTATTTACTTTTTACCTAAAGTTCATATCTCTCCCCTGCTTAGATGAGATCATAATCACTGAAGAGAGTCAGTGTAACAGCAGCTTGTAGTGAGACCTTCACACACACAGTGACACTGCTTGTTGTCCTGTTACATTTCAGTTGCTTTAGTCTATATATTTCATAGATTGCACTGTGTATCTTGTTTGGTATATAGTCTGTATTACTGTATTATATATACTGTATTAGTGTTCCATTTGAGTCACTGGTTTTGTATGTATATATGATTTTTTGGGGGGGGGCTGTTTTATAGTGTGTTATGCTCATATTGGCGGGTACTGGTTTATTGATTGGTGTTTAGCACTACAGCATTTGACTATATGTTGCACATGGTACATATAGTGTGGGTGAGAGAGTGTGTGACAGTACTGCAGGGGAGCTTTGGATTGTGTGGGTGTGTGCCTTTGAGTGACAGATGAGGTGTAGCAGCTCCTACAAATCACAGCATATTCAAAGGCTTATATCTCGGGGACTATGTAGAATTTAAAGAAACTAAAGGTACCCTGGTGGATGGGATGACATATAGGATACATTAGAAGAAATTAAAAAAAAACAATTTTCTCACTATAATTGCCCTTTAATAAAAATCACGAGAAATAATGCAATATTCCTTTAATGGTGTAGTATCAACACTGAATAAAAAACCCAAAATAGCATCCTAATAATCATAATTGCTTGCACTAAAGTTATCGCAGATAAATATAGTAGGATAGTGTCCCAGCTATATAGCAAATGCTAAAAAAAACTCCTGTTATGAGCGTTTTATAATGTCAATATTCCAGGACGTATATACCATTATTAAGTACGCTGGTGTACATGTATCAGCCTTACACTTTAAAAAGAAACCAGCGTGAGCCAATTATACATTGCCTAAGGAAGCAGAAGTGAAACATGTTGTGGTGCGTTATTGGCCCTTATCGAGCCCGGAGACCAGAAATACTTGTATGTGCCTTTTGAATTTTGTCACAGACAACGAATAGAAGAAACGTGAGTACCGGGGTACATAGTCGTGTACAGACATTTTACTAATAACTAAGTTGGAAGAATTTTGAAACACATGGAGCATGTAACAAGCCTCAATGTTTATAGAGAATTTAATTGGTTACTGGCTAGGACATTTAATTGGGACTTAACAATAAAACTAGTACATGTGCACCAGCATACTTAATATTGGTATTTAGGAATGCTAATATCGGGACTCTGCCCAGGCATTAAGTTTTTTCTGTTGCTTTTATTCAAACAGTGCAAAACATGAGCAAAGTTTCGGTCTGTAATCGGAGACCTTTATCAAGCTAGTTATAACAACAGTAACTCTGAGTTTAAAACATATGAAATCCTACGCCAATCATGACATCATAGATGAGTATATTAAAGGAGAACTAAACTTACATTTTTAATCCTAACATTAAAGCTTTTCTCCCCAGAACACCTTTTACATTGTAAGATTCTTCTCTAATAATATGCATTTAGTGCATATAAGTAATAGATTTTCTAAGAAGGCTTCCATGTGTTTTTTAGCATTAGATATATAGCACTGGGATATTATCCTTACATATTTATATGTAAGACCCCTCAGCGTCCTTACTCATAAGCTTCTAAAACTATAGCATAAACACTGAGACATCATTTAGGAGTTAAATTATCCCATAAAAGAGAACTGTAACAGAAGAAACAGGGACCGGGGGGAGGGGGGGAGGTAACTTCTTACTTTTCCTACCACAGATATAGCCCCCCCACAAACAACCGCTATAGATAGCACAGTTAGGTGGGCCATCATAGTTTTTCTAGGGACCCAGTAATGCCATTGATCACATAGGGGATTTATTTAAATTATGTATCATTTGACTAAGAACAAATGCTTAATTAAACTTCGTGTTCCTGATCAGGTAAGACGTAACTTTTTTTTTAAACGCCGTACGCCTCTGTAGTGCAAAACTTAACTTAGCCTATATTGAATATGAAAATGGCATGGCCAGCACAAAATGACTGCAAACCCTATGCTAACCTGGTATTACACCGGGTAGTGTGGGTTTTGCACTAATTCAGGCAAAAAAACATTAGTGTGTACATTCATGCAGAAAGATTAGAGGGAACTGTATTTTGCAACATGACCCTAAAATACAGACTGTGGTACAAAATATTAATATCATTGGGTATTGTGGACCCATAAAAAAACTGTGTGTCTGTAAACTACTATTAAAGGGCATGTCCACCCCCAAAACTAACATTTAATCCCATACTGGCCACACTGTGTTAATAAATCCTTACCTTACACCTCTGCTCCATATGGTTCTCCTGTAGTGCTTGTCCAAAATCCAGTAAAGTGAAGAGTAGAAGCTATCTTGCTGTGTAAAGGATTCTGCCTATTCTCTTGCCTCCAGGAGGTATTCAGTCTTGCGCTGGGGAGTCAATTCCCCCTTCCATCCCTCCATCCACATCCATCGCGCTGGATTTTAAGTTTTGCATTAAACCCTTTTGCTGTAGTGTAGCCTCCCCCCTCCCAGCCCCATTGTCAGTTTTTAAAAAAATCAGAATACTTACACACGAACCTTCGTTCCAGCAGTGTTCTTTACTGTTCTCAACAACAGCCTCTAATATTACTTCCATTACAGAAGTAATATTACGGGCAGAGGCCATGGGAACAATGGCTGGTAAGTAAGTGATCTGATTTTATTTTAAAAACGGACAGTGCGGTTGGGGTTGGGAGGGGGGAGACTACACTACAGCAAAATATAGATTTAAAGGTGGACATACCCTTTAACATTTGAGAGAAAATAACCTTATTCACTATTGTTCTGTGGCTGATTTTTTTTAATTTAGGTGCAATAATCCTGTTGTGGTGTCTCTTTTCGTTCCTATTTCCTTGCCCCTTTCTTTAACGATTAAGATGCCATCTTAACATGGAATCCATCCTATGCAGCTTTTTCAATAACTTACAAAACATCACATGTCAACATTGTCTGTATTTAATAGTACACTCATTTTACAATAAGGTGACAATAAGAGAAAAAGATTTCTAACTTTGTATTCCAGACTATTTCTTTGTAGAAATATGTATGTCACATATAAGAAGCTTTATATCACAACACATTTAAGAGATGCTTAAGTAGAATGTACTTGTCTATAGAACTCTGTGATTTTTCCCCATGAAATTACATTACATTTTCAATCTCCAGATCCAGTAGTTGGCAAGAAAACAGAAATCTGTTTAGACATAAGCATGTAAAGTAGCTGGAGGTGATAATTTAATCATGGAAGGATACATTTCAATGTTTCTCTGCTCTTCAAGGCATTACCACTTTAAATTCATAATACTGGTTACACTGATGCTGCCCAAAGCGGCCAAAAAAATGAAATCCAGAAAGTGTACACAGCTAGAGGATATATGTTTAAGTTAACAGATTCAAATGGTATAACCAATCCGCAAAGAAAGAAATAGAGAGCTTTCATCATTCATATTTATGAAAATATCAATCTATATTTAAGTGGGTTTTGTCCCAAGTAAACAGAAGTATGACAGTAGATTTAAGAGGCTAGTCAGATTAGCACATGTTTATACCTTAGTGGAAATGTCCATTTACGTATTTTAAGTAAAGGATATTTTAGTATTATGTTACATTAGTTCCTGGTATTTTTATGTCCATTTTTGTGTAGTGGCCAGGAAATAAAGATAAAATGTAAGGTAAATATTTTTTATTTTTAAAGGTATGAAGTTTGTGTTATATGATTGTATGGCTTTTCTAATGTCTCTTTTCTAATGTCTCTTTTCTAATGTCTCTGATAGGGGAAAAATAGACAAAGATCATTCATACAATATCATAATATCTAAATAACATACGACATAGGATTGTTGCTAGTATGAGAACCATAACTTTTGAAAATGCTTGACCTTGAGACCTGGAATGCAGCCATGCAGAATTCGATCTCGGCCATGACACTGATGTCATGGACAATAACTGACTCAGCCACACCTCCCCAGACCTGCGTGTCTCTTCTAAAAAGGTCTCTGACCTTTCAGAACCAGGGAAGAGAAGTGCAGGAGATGAGTAAATATAAAGATGTAGTGGTCTGGGGGAGTGGGGAAGGTACTGTAAGTATGGGTTTTTATTCTAGAGGTCGATATACACTTTGAAGAGATCTATTATAGCTATAAGTAAAAATGGGAGGTTGTGTCTCCATCCTCCTGGAAATGAACATTTTTTAATCACTTTAGTGTCTCTTAAACTGTTTTAAGTAAGGGAAATATCTTAAATCAATAAAATAAACTTTGGCATCAAGGTCTCATCGGTGAAGATGGTTCAGACCATTTTTGGTCGGCCAGGGCCACTATTTGCCGTGAGCGACAGTCATTTGTCCCGGCCGAGCGATCACTAGTAGCAAACACTTGGTCGGGACAAAGCCAAAAGGACAGATCCAGGGTATTCATGGTCAGGTGCAGATAATATTTTAATCCAGTGTCCTACATCAGGTACAGAAACAGCCTTCAGGCATAATATATGTTTTTCCTTTGCATTTCTTCTTTTTTTAAACTCACGATCATGGACATAAAATTACAATTGTGATCATAATTGTACAGTAGAATCGACCATACAGTACCATTGCAATAGTCTATACATAGTATTGTACGGCCATGTATGACCACTGCTGTACGACTGCTGCGGTAGATTTCCAGCCACGGTTGAACTTTTTACAGTGGCATTTGTTTTTAGATATATTTAAATATGACTGATAATGCATCCTGTATTGTAATGAATATCTTTGGAAGATTGCACCTAAAATGTCTGATTTTTGGCAGCAAAATTCTGTGTCAAAACAAGAATCTGAATTTCTGGTTTAAACATGTAGTAGTAGAGAATTGTACCGTGTTAGCCATTGATGAAAGAGAAGACATCTTGGATATAAAATAACACCTTTTATTGGCTACCTAAAATGACTGAAAATGCAAGCTTTCTAGCACTTAGGCTTGTATCATGCCCGAGGAAGAAGCCTTAGTGCTTTGAAAGCTTGCATTTTCAGTCATTTTAGTTAGCCAATAAAAGGTGTTATTTTATATCCAACTGGTTTCAATATGAAAATTTTCAGTCAACATTTATAGAGATTTTGTAAACTGCAGAATAAACAAAATTCAGCGTGTTTTTTCATCTCTACATTTATGTGTGTGTTGTCAGACCAAACATTTAGAAAATTCTGCCATGGGTTTGTAAACTTCTAAACACAACTGATTTATCCTTTTGAAGTGTTTTCACAATGTGTTGTTTAATTATTTTCATTCTGAGAACTATACATATACATGTGTGTTACAAATACATACTATATACAAAAATGAAGATGGACGTATTATGACTGCCATATATGTCAAGCACAGCTCTGTGTGATGGACCATTGAAGTCTTGACATCATTCATTTTATGGCTCCTTACTATTACAAATTAAGAAAGATATGCTTTATAATGCTGTAGTCTATTCCTTGTGATTTAAGAATGAAGGTAGCAAAAACCAATCCATTAAAATGTTAAAAGGTTCGAGTTGCCTTTAGTTTTATAAGAAGTGTAATTAGTACTTTTGTCATGTACTTAACAAAACATATCTACCAGTTAATATCCTTCTTACACAAAAATAATTGAATTGACGGGCCAGTAAGCACTGATACAGTAAATTTCTCAGCATTAATATTACATGACTACCCTTACTTGGAAAAGAAAACATAGCGTGTATTGCTTATATTGTAGCTGTTCTGAAGGGTTTTGTCAATAAATTGTTCAGTAGCCACATAGTGTCCTTCTTTATTCCTACACTCTAAACATCACATCAAATGTTAGCATACATATTAAAGGGTATCTCCACTGGTAGACAAATTTTTTGTTATTCAGTTTTATTAAAGAATGGGAAGTTAAGGAGCTGTGTTTTACCTCCCTTTCTTTATTAAAACCTGCAGGAGCCGGGAGAGAAGATTCGGAACTTACCCGATCTCTCACTCCTCCGCCTTGCCCTCTGACAGGTACTGGCAGACTATGTACACTATGCACATCGCACTTGCGCATGCGCATAGCATGCAAACTCCGTTCTTCGGGGGGGTTCCATTTACTCTAATGCAATTTACTGTACAGGGATTTTACAGTTTATTGGTGTTTTTAGAGGGGATATTTTCAGATGCTGTAGTGTAGAAATGTGGGTTTAGCTTTCCTTTAAATATCTGGTTAGTAATGCAGGTAATAATGTGCTGAATAAATCAGTTGGGGTTCAGGGCAGGTAACTAACAAGTTTTCAGTTTTTTGTTTCAAGGGTTGAGGTGCCCTTTAATGTTTGTATTCAGGTTGATTTTGAACTTGTTTTTGGATGCAATTATTGGACAATTAGACTACAAAAAAACATATATCATTAGAATCTGTGAGAAAGAAGGTGGAAATTTAGCTCTTCTATAGAGACAAAGGACTGTAAATTTATCACAGGAACAATCCAAACATACCTGTTTGCAGCCTTACATTCATAATAATCTTATAATTATCCTATTCTGTTAAAGTTCAAAGTATACAGCTCCAAAACATGTAAAGTCTTTATTTACTTTAAATAACCTGACTAACTTGTCATATGGGACACACACAATTACTGGATTCAATGTTTTTTAAGAAGCATTGTTAGTAAAAGGCTCTGCAGAAAGTTATTGGGCTCTTTTGGCTACAAGGATCTGTCTATATCTATAGGGGTTTATCGCAATTACTTGGCAAACATTTACTATATTTTTTGTAATATAAGGAAATTGTAAAAATTAAAAAAGAAAAATCTAAACAATTACAGTCATGGTTCTCTTCATTTCAAAATGAGCTATTAATTTAATATTTAGTATTTCTCAGCCCCAAAATAAAAATCTTTAAGTCTTTGGGCCACAAAAGTCAGCAGGGGCAAGTAAAAGATATCCAAGACAGGGATTACTGAAATAATTATCATAGGCCACTGTTAAAGTATTTCATTTCCTTCTTTATATTTTCCTTACTCTTAGAGGTCACCAAGAAATTCAGTGACCAGACAAAAGTGTGAGGCATAGGTATGTATATAGTATCTAAAAATGTAAAATATATTCTATCCTTTATAGGTGCAAACCTCATTCTAATTAAAAAAAAACAGGATTTTTGAATTTCGATAGCGGCTCTGGGTAAATGAGCCTGTTTCTGTTCATGTAGGACTCCCATTAATTTAATCCCCTTTCATGCACCCCTTGCACTTGATGACCTCAAGGTGCCAGACCAGCAGGTATCTATATACCAGCAGGTATCTACCCCCTCCCCCGCATAAAAAATTACATAGGAGTTATCCCCCTTTGAATATATTGAGATTATAATCTTCATAAGCAGTCAGTTTATATCTTATTGTAACATCTTTTACATTTCTGACTCTCTTCATGACAGTCATTTTCTATTGGGTGGATCAAAAGCTTTAACATTAATACTCTTTAGTGCCAAAACAGTGCACAGCTTCCAACTCATGTAAATACCATGATCTATTCTCATTTATTAAAATGTCTGGTATTTTGATCTGTCTTCAATGCTTAAACAATAGTTCTAGGAACATTCTATAATTATTTCCAGATAGATTTCCGAAATCCTAGCGGTTCTTATACTTCCTAATAGCGTAATAGCAAAGTCATTTTAACATTAAAAATACTATTACCGCTCTGCCATTGCTACAAAAAAATCATTCTATTCCATTCCCACTCAGACAATAATATATTAATTGGTTTCAATAAGCAAGGATTTGTTATTTACTTGATTTTAAAATCAAGTATATAATAATTTTTCCACACTTGTGTGGATTATATTATTTATTAGTAGGACCTGTTTTTGTCTTATTTTTGTGTTATTCTTCAGTGAACATATCAACAAAGGCTATTTTACACAATTTTAGAGCTTGTTTTTCTGCATATTTGTGTTTAATAACATGAATGGGAGCTGCCATGTTGCTTTTGTTGTCCAAATGATATGGTCATCATTAAATATCAATTAGGCCTCAGTGGTTAAATTACTGTCAACCATGATAAATTGCTTGGTCTTATTTACCACTCGATAAATTTTGAATGAATCAGGGTTTTGCTGATTTAAGAGGCAACTTAAAGGAAAATGAAAAATCTCATAATAAAGTAAATTCAGTTGGTTACCCATGTAATTAGCATCTGCTATAAATTTTTCTTTTTGAATCCTAACAAATACCTTAAAACCATTCCAGTTATTAAAGGAAAACGGTATTGGACAGAAAGATTTTTTAAATAGAAAAGTACCTGCAAAGTATCTGCAAACAAGGAATGTTACAAGTTACTGGTATTGATATATAAAGTAAAGTTGATCCAGGGAAATTTCCGATTGCCACTTGGAGTCAGGAAGGAATTCTTTTCCCTTTCATAAATTGGGTGGGGCTTTTTTTTTGTCTTCCTCTGGATCAACAGTTAGGCAGAAAATGTTGGTATTGCTAGATGGGTTGGACTAGATGGACATATGTCAAAAGAAGTAGAAGGAAAGAAAATAACACATATACCAACAGTAAAGGGGAAAACCAAGACAGGAGAAAGAACATGGTCATCCCATATGTAGCAGGGGTCTCCAAGAAATTAAGAAGAATTTTCAAACAACGCCGTATCCCTGTCTGCTTTAAACCGAACAACACACTGAGGCAGCAATTGGTACATCCGAAAGACCCAATACCGAAACACAAGAAAAGCGACATCATATACGCAGTGCAGTGCAGTGAAGAATTCTCTGATTTTTATGTGGGGGAGACCAAACAGCAACTGCATCAACATATGGCCCAGCACAGAAGAGCCAATTCCTCGGGTCAGGACTCAGCCGTGTACCTGCATCTTAAGGATAAAGGACATACCTTTGAAGATTGTAATGTTAACATATTGGCAAACAAACGTGACTGGTTCAAGAGAGGTGTCAAGGAGGCCATTTATGTGAAAATAAAGAAACCAAGCCTAAATACAGGGGGGGGGGTTCGACACCAACTGTCTGCCATGCACAATGCTGTTTTGGCACCTTACCCTAGGCTTTCCTAAAACACCTCTTAGCCACTATGCAATCATGCCCTTAACACCTTGCTGTGATATGCTAATTGGTATTTTCCAGGGTACATAATTGCCAATCCAGTTGATCTAATTGAATACAACAGATATACTACCTGGGTTAATGAGGTAGAATTGGTAATTTCTTCTTCCCATTATTGTTTCTGTAAGGAGTGCCAGCATGAAGAAAACTTTTGTCAGGCTTCCCCCAGGCCTTAGCACTTACAAGTAAGTCTAGGAAACTAACCTGGCAGAAAACTGGAGGTGCAGGCATTCCTCAAAGAAATGATAATTGGAGGTAGGAATAGATTTTTTTTTTTAAGTTATTTTTTACAGTGTAGTTGTCCATTAAAGGTATAGTTAAGAATCAGAGGAGTTTGGGAACAAGAGGAGAAGCAGTGTCCACAATGATGAAAATTCGTAGGCAACTGATAGCATTTTGAATGTTAGAAATATAGCAGTTGGGATCATCTTTACATGAAGAATCACCTGAACATAATTTTATAACTTCAGAAAACTCTGTACATTTTAAAATGATGATTTAGTGACTCACAATGCCCTCCATCTATCATTACATGCAGCTGCCATCTGCTGTTGCTAGGGTGTGTTTCTGCAGCTGAGGGTGGTGGATTTCTGTTGCAGATTGTGATTCAGGTAAGTACAGGGTTTTTTAAATTATGGATATAACAGCATACATTTCCAGTAGGTGGGGAACCAGGTTTTTATTATTCAATTGCCATTTAACTCAGCTAGATAAACCATAAAATAATTCTGCTTGGTGATATCTCATCAAGGGATATCATAATTGGGTAATCTACTATGATTAGTCCTGTTTGTAACATACAAACATACAAGGTTTATGTTAGTTCTTGGGACATAAAAAGGAACCTTGCATGTGAAGAGAGATCCAAAGTGTAGGATATCGAAAGAGAAAAGAAAACTTGTTGACTTACTGTATGAAATCGTTTCTAAAACACATTTTAAACAGTGATGAGTGACATTGGTGTGTCGTCTTTACTATGTACAAGGCACATGATGAACTGTGTGACATTATTGACTATCCTGCAGGCCTAATGTGAAAGACATCTAATCTCATAGTGTGACTATGCTAGTAATTTTGTGTGACAGCTTATCTAGTACCCTGTAATCACAATAGCCCTGTACAAAACCCCTGTTCTGTTCTATTAATGGAGCATGGACACATCTGATGGCACTAAATCATAAGACATTCAATCACTCTTGAGGTGTATGTTATTAATCTAAGTGTAAAGGGCTAATGAGCATGTGTGGTTTTCTAAATGAATAAAAATACTGTGTAACAATTACTACAAATAAGGCCTGATATATATAGGCTGCCTGGCTCCTGTCCAAAATGTTGCCAATCAGCATGCTGGTTGGGAGACACAGGAAACCAGACAATTTCTTCCCTGGTCGATTGTTCACAAATTGAAATATGAGCAATTTACCTGTAGGAACAATCCGCCAAAATGATCCGTTCTTCTGGAAAAAAAAACAGGTAATTTTATCTACATCATGTGCTCAATTTGATGAAAATATCTGGTTGATCAAATAGGTTGAATTATAGTCTTGTGTGTACCAGCCTTAATATTTATGCAGCAGCTGGCTTCCAAGTTAAATAATAGCTCCTTGGTGTCCCTTAGTCTGTCTCCAGGCATCACAGCAAGCTTAGTGCACCCACAGATGATGGCATTAATTGTTTTAAAGTGGCTCAGTTCCCCACAATGCATACTGCACAATTACAGCTCTTTGCAATGTGAAGAACACAACTTTTTACAATATGGTAGAATAACTGCTGAGAATCAAGATGATCCAGAAGGGGTTTTATAGAGTGGAAGCTGATAGTTGCATGTTACCTTTTATCCTTTTCCCTTCATTAGAGATTAATGAAGGGATATGTATATGAACCTTTAGCACTTGTTTAACCCTTGTCAATCAAAGGCTGTTTAAATGCTGAGATATATAGTTTATCTTCAGCGGGACAGCTACAGATTGGAGATCAGTGTAGTACAGGAGCATAGTTGCCATCTAAATGGAGTGGAACTCCTACCAATAATTTCAAGGTAGAAACATACAGGGAGATTCAATAAAAGTTCTAATCGTTAAAAATGGTGCAAATTTTGCCCCAACCAATCAGATCTTATTTAACAATTGTAAGCTAACATCTGATTGGTTGGGGCAAATTAGCATCATTTTAAACGATAAGAACTTTTATTGAATAACCCTGATTGTCTATTGGTAGAAAAAGAATGCAATCTATTATACTATTATACTAGGTTCTGAGGTGCTTGAGGGGTAGATCAAAAAGCAAGAAAAGAAAACCTTCTAAACAGCTCTACAAAAACAGAAATTCATAATAAGGTGAAGTCTAAAAATCCCTTAAATTCATATTCAGCAAAGATAGGGGTATAATGAACATAAAGACAGACACCATATGTTCACCACATAACAATAAAACATCCTAAAAAATAGGACGAAACGCGTCCGGTCTTTTCCCAGTTTCAGATCCCAGATTCTACAGTCAGCCACTTGGTGATATGCAGTAAAGCCTGGCCTCCCTCCATGACACTTGTAGGCCTATGAAGCACTGACTTTTGGACTGGAGAGGAGTGACAGTATTTAAGCACAATGCACTTTTTCCTTGACCATTCCTTGAAATATGAATGAATTATATTTATTAAGTATATATATTTATTGCATTTTTATTGCACCTGAAAGGACAACTCCACCCTCATAAGAACATATTTTAGAAAGAATGGCCTCTTTAAAATATGTTGATATATCATAGTTTATCCTATGAATTCATAACTGTATGCCTGCTATGCTTCTGGATGCCTCATGGAAACTGAGCAATTTAGAACCTGTACTGAGATGGTACTGAGCCTGGGCATGCTCAGAAGAGGCAGCTAAGGGATTAACATTCAGTCATTGGCTGTGATGTCAACTGTCAAATCCATAACTGACAGTTACTAACTGGAAGAACCAGGAAGCAGAAACGGGGGAAACAAGACATTGTGCAGGATTTCAGATTAGACTTATATAGTTCACATTTCAAACTCCTTTGTTTTTCTAATTAGATAAACCTCTATTTCATCTGTTTGTCTATCTGAAGTATTAATATTTTATCTAGCTGATGTTCTGTATCTTAATTACCGGTATAGTTGAAGCACAAGAAAAAAATGGACAGCAGGTAAAAAACAGCTGTTCCAGTTAATTCTATGTTATATTGCATCATGTTCACACTTCCCATACCTACTAATATACATTGTATTTGTATCTAAAGGCAGAGTCAGTGTAGGGGGAAAATTTGCCCAGGACAATGTAAGGCAACTAGTGTTCCATGATCTGTGTTCAGGGCTGGCCTTAGGATTAATAGCACCCAGTGCAAGATTTGTTAATGATGCCTAGCACCCAACCCCCCCCCCCCCCCCCCAAAAAAAAAAACCAACCCCCTGGGCACACACAATACTCTGTTGAATGCTGCTTTCCTTCAAATCAAGTACCCTACCTGCACTTACTGTCTTTCAGTATCTTCAGCTCGTGCATGTATATATGGGGCGTACATAATTATGTAACAAGTAATGTACTAAATGCACAGACAAAACAGCACAGCATACAGATATCTTAAGTAAAGCTTATGTGTTGGGGCTTAGTATGTGGTGAGGTGCTGATACATATATTTGATCTGGAGGACAGTAACTAGAGGGGCTGTGGCACTGATGCACAACTCTGAGCTACAGGTCCGTGACCTAAGATTTCCAGCTGTCGCCCTCCTGGTAATGTGGTAGCACAGGTCGCCCATATCAAAGGACGGCCCTGTCTGTGTTCCACCATTTGTTTATGTCATTATAGTGCAAAGTTTGACAATATGATACAGACAAGACTTTTTGTCTATGTGATTTTTGCATGTTTCTTAAAGGTAAGGGACACAGGCAAAAATCACATAGACACATCACTAACTAATGGATATCTTACCCTTTATCGAGATATTGGAAATAAGTATACCTAGATGGGTTCAATATGAAAAAGGATACTATGGGGCCGATGCAATATCGGACATTTTTGTCCAAAATCTGTGCAAAAACCATGGTAACCAATGTAATATAGAGTGTAATAGAGTGGATTTTAAATTAATATCAAGCTATTTTGGAAATAGCGCAGGCGTAGCCAATGTAGTCTACATACTGTATACAGACTGTATCCTCCCATCTACATACTGTATACAGACTGTATCCTCCCATCTACACACTGTATACAGACTGTATCCTCCCATCTACACACTGTATACAGACTGTATCCTCCCATCTACACACTTTATACAGACTGTATCCTCCCATCTACACACTGTTTACAGACCGTATCCCCCATCTACATACTGTATACAGAATGTATCCTCCCATGGACCCGTTGTATACAGACTGTATCCTCCTCTACACACTGTATACAGACTGTATCCTCCCATCTACACACTGTATACAGACTGTATCCTCCCATCTACACACTGTATACAGACTGTATCCTCCCATGAACACGCTGTATACAGACTTTAATCCTCCCATCGACACACTGTAGTACATACTGTATCCTCCCATCTACATACTTTATACAACTGTATCCCCCTCTACACACTGTATACAGATGAATCCTCCCATCACCACACTGTTTACAGACTGTATACCCGATCACACTGTATACAGACCGTATCCTCCCAGACACGCTTTTACAGACTGTATCCTCCCATCTACACACTATATACAGACTGAAATCCTCCCATCTACACACTGTATACAGACTGTATCCTCACATCTACACCACTGTATAAGACTGTATCCTCCCATCTACACACTGTAATACAGACTGTAATCCTTCCATCTACACACTGTATACAACTGTATCCTCACATCTACACACGTATAAAACTGTATCCTCCCATCTACACACTGTATACAACTGTATCCTCACATCTACACACTGTATACAGACTGTATCCTCACAATCTCACACTGTATACAGACTGTATCCTCACATCTACACACTGTATACAGACTGTATCCTCCCATCTACATACTGTATCAACTGTATCCTCCCTCTACACACTGTATACAGACTGTATCCTCCCATCTACACCTGTATACAGACTGTATCCTCCCCATCTACACACGGTATACAGACTGTATCCTCCCATTTACACACTGTATACCTGTATCCTCCATCCTCCCATCTACACACTGTTTACAGACGTATCTCCCTCTACACACTGTATACGAACGTATCCTCCCCTAACACGCTGTATACAGACTGTATCCTCCTACTCTACACACTGTATACATACTGTATCCTCCCATCTACATACTGTATACGACTGTATCCTCCCATCTACACACTGATAACCAGACTGTATCCTCCATCTACACACTGTTTACAGACCGTATACCCCATCTACATACGGTATACAGACCGTATCCTCCATGAACACGCTGTATACAGGACTGTATCCTCCCATCTACACACTGTATCACACTGAATCCTCCCATCTACACACTGTATACAGACTGTATCCTCACATCTACACACTGTATAAAGACTGTATCCTCCTATTTACACACTGTATACAGACTGTATCCTTCCATCTACACACTGTATACAGACTGTATCCTCACATCTACACACTGTATAAAGACTGTATCCTCCATCTACACACTGTATACAGACTGCATCCTCCCATCTACACACAGTATACAGACTGTATCCTCCCATCTACACACTGTATACAGACTGTATCCCCCAATCCTCCACTAACACTGTATACCACGATCCTCCCATCTACACACTGTATACAGACTGTATCCTCCCATCTACACACTTATACAGACTGTATCCTCCCACTACACACTGTATACAGACTGATCCTCCCATCTACACACTGTATACAGAGTTCCTCCCATCTACACACTGTATACAGACTGTATCCTCACATCTACACACTGTATACAGACTGTATCCTCCTCATCTCACACTGTATACAGACTGTATCCTCCCTATCTACACACTGTATACAGACTGTAATCCTCCCATCTACATCTGTATCAGACTGCATCCTCCATCTACACACTGTATACAGACTGTATCCTCCACTACACACTGTATACAACTGATCTCCCATTCACACGTATACAGACGTATCCTCCCATCTACACACTGTTTACAGACCTGTATCCTCCCATCTACATCTGATACAGACTGAATCCTCCTATCTACACACTGTATCCAGACTGTACCTTCCATCTATCCACTGTATACAGACTATATCCTCCATCTACACCTGTATACAGACTTTATCCATCCCATCTATAACACTGTATACAACTGTATCCTCCCATCTACACACTGTATACAGACTGTACCTCCCATCTACACACTGTATACAGACGTATCCTCCCATTTACACACTGTATACAGACTGTATCCTCCCATCTACACACGTTTACAGACCGTATCCCCATCTACTACACTGTATACGAACGTATCCTCACCATGAAACACCTGTATACAGACTGTTCTATCCTACTTCTATCCTCCAACTACACACTGTATACAACTGTATCCTCCATCTACATACTGATACAGACTGTATCCTCTCCATCTCACCCTGTATACAGACTGTATCCTCCCATCTACACACTGTTTCAGACCGATACCCCATCTACAACTGTATACAACGTATCCTCCTCCAGACACTGTATACAGACTGTATCCTCCCATCTACACACACTGTATACAGACTGAATCCTCCCATCTACACACTGTACAGACTTTATCCTCACATCTACACACTGTATAAAGACGGTTCCTCCCATTTACACACTGTATACAGACTGTATCCTTCCATCTACACACTGTATACAGACTGTATCCTCACATCTACACACTGTATAAGACTGTATCCTCCCATCTACACACTGTATACAGACTGCATCATCCCATCTACACACAGTATACAGACTGTATCCTCCCATCTACACACTGTATACAGACTGTATCCTCACATCTACACACTGTATACAGACTGTATCCTCACATCTACACACTGTATACAGACTGTATCCTCCCATCTACACACTATATACAGACTGTATCCTCCCATCTACACACTGTATACAGACTGAATCCTCCCATCTACACACTGTATACAGACTGTACCCTCCCATCTACACACTGTATACAGACTGTATCCTCACATCTACACACTGTATACAGACTGTATCCTCCCATCTCACACTGTATCAGACTGTATCCTGTATCCTCCCATCTACAACTGTATACAGACTGTATCCTCCCATCTACATACTGTATCAGACTGCATACTCCCAGAACTCACTGTATACAGACTGTATCCTCACCCTCTACACACTGTATACAGACTGTACAGTACACCTCCCATCTACACACTGTATTCAGACTGTATCCTCCCATCTACATACTGTATACGACTTATCCCCCATCTACATACTGTATACAGACCGTATCCCCCCATCTGCACACTGTTTTACAGACCGTATCCCCCTCTACATACTGTATACAGAACGTATCCTCCCATCGACACAGCTGTTACAGACTGTATCCTCCCATCTACACACTGTACATACTGTCCTCCCATCTACATACTGTATACAGACTGTATCCTCCCATCTACACACTGTTCATACTGTATCCTCCCATCTACACTGTTAACAGACGTATCCCCATATCTACAACGTATACAGCCGTACCTCCCATCTACACACTGTATACAGACTGTATCCTCCCATCTACACACTGTATACAGACTGTATCCTCCATCTACACACTGTATACAGACTGTATCCTCCCATCTACACACTGTATACAACTGTATCCTTCCATCTACACACTGTATACAGACTGTATCCTCCCATCTACATACTGTATACAGACTGTATCCTTCCATCTACACACTGTATACAGACTGTATCCTCCCATCTACACACTGTATACAGACTGTACCCTCCCATCTACACACTGTATACAGACTGTATCCTCCCATCTACACACTGTATACAGACTGTATCCTCCCATCTACATACTGTATACAGACTGTACCCTCCATCTACACATTGTTCCAGACTGTATCCTCCCATCTACACGCTGTATACAGACTGTATCCTCCCATCTACACCTGTATACAGACTGTTCCTCCCATCTACACACTGTATACAACTGTATCCTCCCATCTACCGCTGTATACAGACTGTATCCTCCCATCTACACCTGTAACAGACTGTAATCCTCCCATCTACACCCTGTATATAAAGACTGTATCCTCCATCTACACACTGTATCAGACTGTATCCCCATCTACATACTGTATACAGACTGTATCCTCCCATCTACATACTGTATACATACTGTAACCCTTCCATCTACACACTGTATACAGACTGTATCCTCCCATCTACACGCTGTATACAGACTGTATCCTCCCATCTACACACGCTGTATACAGACTGTATCCTCCCATCTACACCTGTATACGACTGTATCCTTCCATCTCACACTGTATACAACTGTATCCTCCTCCCATCTACACACTGTAATACAGACTGTTATCCTCCCATCTACATACTGTATACAGACTGTATCCTCCCATCTACATACTGTATACAGACTGTACCCTCCATCTACACACTGTATACAGACTGTATCCTCCCATCTACATTATAACATTACATCCAGGACCAGGCGCAAAGTTAAAGGGAAAGTAACCCTCATTTCCATGTGTTAATTCCCACACACGCCGAGATAATTGGCCTATAGCACAATGAGGGTCCATCCTCCGTGCTCATGTTCCATCCATACCTAACCTGACATATTTGGATACCTTCACTTCACATTCCCATTCCATCCTTTTATTTTTCATTTTTAAAAGAAAGAGAAATCCCCCCTATGTATTGAAAGGGCATTTAGCCCCGTTTTCTTTCTTGATCGCTAAACCCATTCACCCATTGTGCTCCTTGTACACTGCATTCTAATCTAATGTAGCGTGTTAATATCGCTTTTGTTCCCCCTTTTCACCGTTTTGTCATTCACTTTCTCCAGTCCTGCTCACCCTTTTATTTATTTATGCGCCTGCTCCTATTCAGGGCCTCATGTATTTTTTTATTATGTTGTTTCCCTGTCATGCAGTGTCAACTTAGCCCATTCAATACGGGGCTCTCCTTGGAGCCGGAGGGACAACGTGTAACATCTCGCACCGCTATTCAGCCCGCCAGCTGGATCGCCTGAAATCAAAAAACCTCCGGCTGAATAGAACTCGCCGTACAATGGGCCCAGGAGAAGGTGCACATGCTAACAGTTTTCCAAATACCGCTGATTGGGCTCCTCACAATGGGCAGAAAGCAGCCGCTTTTTCTTAGCTCCACTTCAACAAACAACACTGGGACAAAACCTTCCAACCCCGCCGCTTTGTTCCGCGGACAAAACCCCTCGACTGTCTAAACGCTCCCACTGAAGGACAGAAAGGAGAAAACCTTCTAAACTCCAAAAGAAAAGAAAAAGCCAGCGAGGGGGGTCAGATCAGGGAATGAATAAATAGGAAGGGGCCGCTAACCTCTGGGCGGGGCTGGACTGGACTGAGAGAAAAGCCAAGGGGAAGATTAGGGAAGTTTCTATAGAGTCAGACACTACTTGGGAAATAGATGGAAATCTGGGCTGGGAAAGTGGGAACCATACGGGTTATGTCTGGAAGTTTGATTCAATCAGTGTCAGCTGGTGGAAAAAAACACTATTAACTATAAACACTGTACTATAATATTGTTATTATATGCAATATGTAATACAACCAAGAAGGGTCCCTGTTCCACTGCTGGGGATCTCCTGCTGACTGACAGGCAGTGCTCCTGTATTGGAATCCACCGGATTCCTTCACAGCCACTGGGAGAGACCAGCGTTATCCAGCAATTAGGAGGAAGGTTGGGATAGGATGTGACCTGCTAGGGAAGACAAACACTTGAGGTTAAGTGACAAGTAGGGATTTGTAGGAGATAATGGGGTAAGGTGGGAGTGTAAAGTCCAGTACACAGCAGCCTGGTAATGTACATAGTTCTCCATGGAACATTGACTTCTACAGAGCAGCAGGTGTTAACTGCAACTGCCTGGAGACAGGGACAAGCTGGAAAAGGAGTTACTGTAAACGGGGTGAACAAAGGCAAATCGCCTAAAGATTGTAAAGTTTTCCCACTGAACAAGTGGATCTGATACGGACTGGGATCAAAATATAGATGTTAAATATAGAGAAAGTAGTATGGGGTCGTATGCAACTGAATAAGAAGTGAATATTGGAATCACATCAAAGAGAATATAACGATCTGGATATGAACCACGTGGACTGCATATATGAATAATTATAACTAGCTTAATATCGGATCATATGGAAGTGAATATAGGATCATATGGAAGTAATATAGGGATCATAGAGTAAGATATGGAATATGGAAGTGAATATCGGGATCATGGAGTAATATGGGATCAATGGAAGTAATTAGGGATCATATGGAAGTAAATATAGGGATCACATGGAAGTAAATATAGGGATCATATGGAAGTAAATATAGGGATCATATGGAAGTGAATATAGGGATCACATGGATCATATGGAAGTGAATATCGGGATCATATGGAAGTCAATATAGGGATCATATGGAAGTAAATATAGGGATCATATGGAAGTGAATATATGGATCACATGGATCATATGGAAGTGAATATCGGGATCATATGGAAGTGAATATAGGCATCATATGGAAGTGAATATAGGGATCACTGGAAGTGAATATAGGGATCACATGGAAGTTGAATAAAGGGATCACATGGAAGTGAATATATAGGGAATCATATTAGATCATATGGAAGTAAATATAGGGTCACATGGAAGTGAATATAGGGATCGTATGGAAGTGAATATAGAGATCTTATGGAAGTGAATATAGGATCATATGGAAGTGAATACGGGGATCATATGGATATAAATTTAGGGATCATGGAAGTGAATATAGGGATCATATTGAAGTAAATATAGGGATTATATGGAAGTTAATATCGGGATCATGGAAGTAAATATAGGGATCATATGGAAGTAATGGAAGTGAATATAGGGATCATATGGAAGTAATGGAAGTGAATATGATGATCATATAAAGTAATGGAAGTGAATTAGGGATCATAGGAAGTAAGGAGTGATAAGGGATCATATGAAGTAATGGAAGTGAATATAGGGATCATATGGAAGTAATGGAAGTGAATATAGGGATCATATGGAAGTAATGGAAGGGAATATAGGGATCATGGAAGTATGGAAGGAATATAGGACATATGGAAAGTAATGGAAGTGAATATAGGGATCATATGGAAGTAATGGAAGTGAATATGGAATCATATGGAAGTAATGGAAGTGAATATAGGGATCATATGAAAGTAATGGAAGTGAATATAGGGATCATATGGAAGTAATGGAAGGGAATATAGGGATCATATAAAAGTAAATATGGGGATCATAAGGAAGTAATGGAAGTGAATATAGGGATCGTATTAATTGAATATAGGATCGTATAATTGAATATAGGGATCGTATTAATTGAATATAGGGATCGTATTAATTGAATGTAGAGGAATAATTGTAGTTAAATTAATGTAACAAACAGCAGGTTGAAATTTTAAACGAAAAAGAAATGGTAAAAGGGAAATTAAAGGGGAAGTTTAAGAGGGAAGTGAGATATGTGTGTGAAAAACGAGGAGAAAGAGAAGCTGTGAATGGGTTTAATTAACCGTGTCAGGGATAATTACCTCTGGACAGAACAAATGTTTTGCATAACGCTCCCTAGCAAGAGGAATAAGGACAAATCTCCTCACAGGGATCACATTAATCCTACAACCAGGGGAAGTTTCATCCCTTTCAGCTCCGATTTCGTTTCTCTACTGAATGTCTCGTTAGGAATAGTTCCCAACCATGTCCCTTATGTAGAAATTCTAGGTAATAAACACACATTAATGTACCTGTATCTACCAAATACCACAACCTTTCCATTGTATAAACCTCAGGGATTTCCCTTTAAGGACTTCCTGCCACAGACAGGACCCATACTGGAAGATCTAAATTGTGTCTGATCAATGAAGGATATTGAATGGGAAAGACTTTCTTAGCTGGCAGATTAAATGGCCAAGCCACTAATGTTACTGGAAACCGTTTAACTGCCTTGGCCAGGCTGAATGAGCTCTGTTCTGCAATCATGAAAGCCTTTATTTTAAAGATAATACAAACACTTGTATTTTATCTTCTTTCCTATTCACGATTAAAATGTGATAAATCAGGTTTTTGGCTTTGGATAACATGGCTTGATTTAGAATTTCCTGGTAAATCTATTGAATGTTGGAACAAAGAGAGTCTTTGGAGGATACCTTACACTTCACCTGGACCAGGCAAGTAAGGGCAATTCAGATAGAAATCTTGTTAGTATACTGAACAAGGAATAGGCTTCTCCCCCCTTTTCTCTTCTTGTAATGGGGCCTTTATTTTCCAGTCTTTGTTATGCACTGAACAGACGACAGACAGGCAACCTGTACTTCATACTTAGACATCCAATATTCAAACAGATCTCACTTCACCAATAAATTCCTATTCAATAAAACTAGAAAAAGTCAGTGAGTGTTTTGTGGTTTCTTTCCTTTTTTTTAAAACATGTATTACAGAAAGCCAAAATAAAACTAATTACAAGTTAGCCAGGTTCATTCACAAATATTAGTCCAAACATCACACATTACAAAAAAAAGTAAACAAGTTCAGGACACTGACTAAGAAAACTGAAGCCTAAAGTGAATGTTTCTCCTTACCTGTGATTGGTTTGTTGTAAACATGGGGACATGGGTTGAAAAACAAAGACCTCGAATTGGTCTGATCTGTGACAGTTTCTAAATAATAAATATACAACTATTAAAAAAGATCTACATTTTCATTCTTAATTGTCCATGATATTAGAATTTACTCTGAAATAGTTTCTTTGTTTTTAACTTACTGAGGATAAGAGAGGAGCAGCAAGTTTCCCATTCATAAGGATCTAATATTGAATTTACACATTTTACAGTCAGACCATAGACTCTGGTTCCCTATCTGGCGAATGACAGCAGAGAAATGCAATAACGTTCTAAGCATTATGGGAACTACTGGAGATTTTGCTGGACATTTTTAGTTAAGTTATTCACAGCTGTGTTCTTACTGTTTCCTGTGTATCTGCACAGTTTGGGTGCTATAAAGAAAGTCTGAGTGAGCATGTCTTAATGGGTTTAATGTAAGAGGAAATCCCTCCACCCACAGGAAGGTCTCTGTTGGTCCAATTGTCCAGCTATTGCATGTCAAGTAACAGGTGATCAGCAGCCCAAGTCTAAGTCATTATACCACAAATTCCATAAAGAGAGTGCACAGTCCTTACATTGAGAAAAGCTGAAATGTTCATACTTAGTAACTTTCTTGCTTGGTAGAAAGTTCAGGGAAACTGGAGAGTCCAAGAGACCAGCAGGACACAAGTTGTTCCCACCTATGGAATCTGGAATGTATCACATGGATAGGAACAAACTTGTCTAGTGCAGCTGTCTAGTGCTATTTGTGTTTCACACGCATCAGTGATAGGTCTCTACTGTACCATCCACACCCACCCGGGCCAGTGGCCAGTGGTCCCACCTGTGGGTTGCAGTGCCAATGCCCTTAGTTGGGCAGTCATGCTGTCATAATGCTGCAGCATAGGCCGCTGAGGGGTAAGGGTCCTTAATTGGGGTTTTCCATTCCTGGAAAAAGAATATAGGCTAAAGGGGGCTGCATCCGGGACTAGGCCACCCTGTACATTACATGATCATATAACCTGGGTTCCCAGGAGAGGTGTGGGAGTGCGTGTGGCCCCCTCCAACTGCAGCTGCGCCGCTGCTGCAGCTGCTGCCACTCCAGAAATGGGCCCCCGCTTGGCTGAGGGTATCCTATAGAAGAGGCATAGGGTAGTGAAGAGGAGGATGTGATCTCGCATCTTAGAGCTCAGTCAAACAGAGAATATGGGTTAGTTGCCGTACCGGCTGCTGCTGCAGCTGCGCTGCCGCGGCTGCAGCTGATGGTGGAAAGAAGACCTGGCTGCTGCAGCTGCCGCAGCCGCCGCCGCTTTCTCTGGTGGTTGGAGAGCAAGAGTCAGTAAGTCCCAGGTCATGGATCCCGACAGCCTTGAGTCCTTCATGGTCCCCAGTAAGACTGTAGGGCTTGGGAAGGCAAACTTGTCCTTCTTGAGGAGAGTCTGGGTTTCCTGCGTGGCCGGTTACTTGTAGTCTGGGTGTTCCTTCATGTGCATCACGGAGCCTCTTGGCCTCATCAATGAAAGGTCTTTTCTCTGCCTCTTGCCAGTTTCCACTCAGCCCCCAGCCTCTTGCTGATCTCAGAGTTGTGCATCTTGGGGTTCTCCTGGGCCATCTTCCTTCTCTGGGCTCTGGACCAGACCATAAAGGCTTTCATGGGTCTTTTCACATGGTCCACAGGTTTAGACTCCCCAGCAAGTTCAGGTCACTCAATAAAAGCTCTGATGGAGGCAACCACCAATGTTATTGTGTTAACTTAGGAGAAGAAAGTTTCCTTGCACATAGACAGTGTGTGGGTTGTAATAATGTGTCCAAGGGACCCTGTGCAGCAGATATAAATGGACAGCAAATAGTCCATCCAGGTTAGTGGGATACTGGGAAAGTTGGTGTGTAGCGATGGTTGTCAATCACAGGTGAAAACCAATCCATGTCCTGCTCCGATATTCCATTAATAATGTTCGGGGAGTTTAGTGGTCGGTCCTTCTCCTACAGTTCCTCTGTGTGCTGGGACACCGCACCCATCCCTGTACCAATGGCATCGCTCACCAGTGTGTCCTGGGCTGGGTGAGGAGGGGCGGGTCTCTTCGCTGCTTTATGGCTGGGGGAGCAGATTCCCAGGTGCCTCCCAACTTAATTTCTCTCTCTGCAAAGTTCTTCACTGTTCTGATCTCCACTCCCCTCTCTCTGTCTCTGTCTCTTCCCTCTCTCTGTCTCTGTGTGTCTCTTTTCCTCCTCTGTCTCGTGTCTCTTTCCCTCTCTCTGTCTCTGTGTCTCTGGTAAAAACTAGAAAGGGATTTTTTTGGTAACTGAAACTGGGCGGGGTGAGAGGTGGGTGTGGAGTGGAGAGTGGAGGGAGAGGTGGGAAGTAGGAGAAGGTACAGTGCACCAAGGCAGTCAGCACTTCCCACATTGCTCTACCACACACTAGCACCTATAGGATTGTAGACAGGAAGAAGTAGGGAGCTGAGATTCTACTGACAGGCTGGTACAAGGCTGTGCTGATAAAGGGGGAAATACTTTCAGGTTCTTAAGGATTCTTTCATCAGTAGGGGTTAAATTGTACAACTTTGTGATACAAAGTGCAGATGAGTATTAACCCCGTAAAATGGATAGCACCTACTAAACAAATAGACATTGACCCATTAATAAGATGCAATGTGAATGATATACCACACACCGTTTCCCACTTGCTAGTCTACTTGTTTGACCTTTACATCCCCTTTATTCAGTTATAACATGACAATAGTAAAGTCAGTAAATGGAGAAGATTGTCACTAATTCCATTAACATATCGCCCAAAGGGACTAGCAGTCAATCACGACTTCAATTTACATAATTCTACCATTAATAAAATACTAATCCAAGTAATAATTATAGTAATACATCTATACTAATAATAATAATAATAATAATAATACAAACTAAATAATAATAATACAACCTAATAATATATAATACTAAATCCAACTAATTATAATATAATAAAATAAAATACAACTAATAATCTAATAATACAACAACTACTACTAACTAAAAATAATAATACTAATCCAACTAATAACAATAGTAATAAATCTAATAATACAACTAAAATAAGATAAACAACTACTACTAATAATAATGATACTAATCCAACTAAAATAATAGTAATAAATCAAATAATCCAACTAATATCATAATAATACAACTACTACTACTACTACTTATAATAATAATACTAAGACACCTAATAATAATACTAATAAATCTAATACCCAACTAATAATAATAATAATAATAATAATCCAACTACTATAATAGGAATAATAATACTATATCCCACCAATAATAATAATAATAAATAATAAATAAATAATACAACTAATAGTAATAATAATAATAATAATACAAATAATAATTAAGTACTGACTAGATTAGTGAACTATGTATAAAGAGAATACAATGTGGCATGGACCCACTTTATAATAAGGGTTTCGTTTTAGCTTTGTTACTGCTATTGTTTCCTGTTACTTCCTAATGTATTACATTATTATTATTATTACTATTATTATTTATTATAATATAATATATATTATTAATATAATAAACTAATACTAATAATATCATTAATAATATAATAATACTACTATAATAATAATACTAAGCTATAATAATAATAATAATATAATAATAATAATAATATTATTATTATTATTATTATTATTATTATTATTATTTATTTATCTCTCACTGGAGGTTTGTAGTTTGAAACTCCTGGAAGCCCAGTCTAAGTCACAACTGTTTAAGTTCTTGACTTGACCATCAGGACTGACTTGCCTCCTTGTTGTGCTTTGTCCAGGTTAGCTGTAGCGTGCCATTGTGCATGTAACGCCTGTTAACCTCTTCACTACTAGGCTTGAGGTCTGGAACGTCTATTAACCTTTCACAACTAGGCTATGTCTTTAGAACGTTTATTAACCTCTTCACAACTAGGCTATATGTATGGAACGTTTATTAACCCGTTCACTACTAAGCTATAGGGTATGGAACGTTTATTAACTTTCACTACTAGGCTATATGGTATGGAACGTTTTTAACGTGTTCAATACTAGGCTATGGATATGGAACGTTTGTTAACCTGTTCACTACAAGCTATAGGGTATGTAACGATACCGTTATTAACCTGTTTCTAACTAGGCTATAGGGTATGGAACGTTTATTAACCTGTTCACTAGTAGGCTATAGTGTATGGAACGTTTAATAACCTGTTCAATACTAGGCTATAGTATGAACGTTTTATTAACCTGTTCACTATTGGCTATAGGGCATGGAACGTTTATTAACCTGTTCAATACTAGGCTATAGGGTGATGGAACGTTTGTTAGCCTCTTCACTGCTAGGCTATAGGGTATGGAACGTTTATTACCTGTTCACTATTGGCTATAGGGTATGGAACGTTTATTAACTGTTCACTACTAGCTATAGGGTATGGAACGTTTATTAACCTGTTCACTACTAGGCTATAGGGCATGGAACGTTTATTAACCTGTTCAATACTAGGCTATAGGGTATGGAACGTTTGTTAGCCTCTTCACTGTAGGCTATAGGGTATGGAACGTTTATTAACCTTTCACTATTGGCTATAGGGTATGGAACGTTTATTAACCGTTCACTACTGATGCATAGGGTATGGAACGTTTATTAACCTTTCACTACTAGGCTGATAGGGTATGGAACGTTTATTAACCTGTTCACTCTAGGCTATAGTGTATGGAACGTTTTAAAACCTGTTCAATACTAGGCTATAGGGTATGGAACGTGTATTAACCTGTTCACTATTAGGCTATAGGTATGGAACGTTATTAACCTGTTCACTATTAGGCTATATGGTTATGGTCTGGAACGTTTTGTTACCGTTCACTACTAGGGTACAGGTATGGAACGTTTATTAACCTGTTCACTACTAGGCTAATGGTCGGAACGTTTATTACCCGTTCACTACTAGGCTATATGGTCTGGAACGTGTATTAACCTGTTCACTACTAGGCTATAGGGTATGGAACGTTTATTAACCTGTTCACTACTAGGGTATATGGTATGGAACGTTAATTAACCCGTTCACTACAAGGCTATATGGTCTGGAACGTTTATTAACCTGTCACTACTAGGGTATATGATAGAAAGTATAGTAACCATGTTACTATGGGTATATGTTTGTAGCGAATATAACCATTTCAGTAAAGGGTTATGTAACAAAGTGTGTATGTAGCACTCTAAACTGTGTACTGTACAGTTTGTGTGTATGAGTATGTAATGTAGCATGTTATATGGTATGTAGAGTAAATCACCCATGGGGGTATATCGTGTGAAAGTTAAGGCCAACACTCAAACTCTTTTTTATTGGCTAGTTGCACTGAGCGAAAACAGCAGTCAGTTGGTATATTGTAGCTCAATGAACACTGCTTTAACATTGTTTATTAACCCACTTCGTAGCGCAATGAAAAGTCGCAATTACCCTTTTTGTATTAACCCCTGACCCATGTCATGTGATGCTGTATGTGATAAGAGGTCAGAACAGAATCTGTTTGATATGACGTAATTAAGCCCACTGCCCCAGTGTTTGTCTGTAAAAGACCTTGTACGCTAGTTTCGTTATGACAGGACAGAGAAAATTACACAGCGGAATCCCGTGTAATTGCAACTGTGTGTGGCCATTGCCCCAGTCATTGGTAGACTGATAGAATGATAGGCTGATAGACTGATAGATAGACTGATAGGCTGATAGGCTGATAGACTGATAGACTGATAGGCTGAAGAATGATAGACTGATAGGCTGATAGAATGAGACTGATAGACTAATATACTGAAGACTGATAGAATGAATAATACTGATAAATAGACTGATAGACTGATAAACAGATATACTGACTGATAGACTGTAGATAGACTGAGACTGAAACTGATGATAGACTAATAGACTGATAGATAGACCAATAGAATGATAGACTGACCGATAGACTAATAGACTGATAGAATTATAGATAACTGATAGACTGATAGACTGATAATAGACTGATAGACTGACTGATAGACTGTAGACTAATAGGCTGATAGACTGATGAGTAAAGACTGATAGAATAGCTGATAACTGACGATATATGACTGACTGATAGATTGATAGATAGATGATAGCTGACAGATAGACTGATTACTATAGGCTAATTATCATTATGTATTGAACTGTTGGTATTTGGTTTAACCTGGTTATAGATATAGAGACCCACGTCACCCACCGAATGTACAGAGTGAGATGTAGAGTTTTGATTAATTGGGATATTAACCCTTTAATATTTATAGACTTCCCATCTGATGGAGTCACTGTGAACCGTGTATGGTGGGGATAAAGATACAGACTCATCTACATTATGTCTAGTACTGTGTATCTATTCCATTCTAGATATGTAACCTTTAACCAGTTACACCATTCAATCTCTTACTATTACAACATGGACTGCTAATAAGAAACTTGTCATTGGTGCTCTCCCAGATGCTGCATTATTGTTACCATGGGATGGCTAGCAATCCCTAATTATACACAACAAATCCAATAATGATTGCAGGTAAAGCACACACACTGCAGATCTCTCCCTCCTGTCACTGCAATGACATATCTATTTCCATATACTCTTCCTATGGACACAATGGTTTCCAATGCACTCATTTGCTTTGTGTATATTAAACCAATTTAAATGCCATCTATTATCGAGCAACCACATAATCATTCCAAATGTATACGATTATAAGAAGATGATCTTCTGTTCTTTATTTATTCTGGATTTTACCCTTGATGTCAATTCCATTGAAACACGTGAGCATATAGTCCCCCTGTTCCATTATCTGTCATTTTACGGGGGCTGCAGGGTTTTATAGTTGAACTGCCACCTTTCTCTAGTTAGTGCTGATTAAATTGTAGGTACAGTGAGATAACAATCTGCAACAAATCCTTCTGACTAGAAGCTGATTCACAGACTCATAGACTTATCTAGTCATTATTTCCAACCTCCTTTTATTTTTATGGCTTTGTTGCCCATTAAAGCTTTCTATACTCTAACTTGATAGTTGACATTTTTCTTTGTCCCACCATCAGTCCTCATCACATTCAACTGTCAAAGTCCAAAACCTGTTCCAGTCCATCTTTCTACTGGTTAGCTCTGTGACCTGTTTATCTATGCAATCTGGTAAGCAAGAAAAACCTTGTCTTTACTGAACAAGATTCTATAAATCCAGATACAAATGCAATGGCTTTGGGGGGAAATCCTTATCAGTTAAAGGGAATCATCTCTGGCTGTGGTTTTATATAAATATCATAGCATGTTACTTAGCCTGTAGGGTCTGCTATCTGATGCTTGGCAGGTGATTAGTGGAATGTTGATAGATTGGTTCAAATAGTCAGAAGCTTTATGTGCACTCACTGTCATTTAAATCAGATTTATTGTAACAGATGATTATTCATGAATTTATTTTTGGCAGTTTGTAATCACCATTTCAGTCATGCTGCGGGTGCCAATAATCATGGGGAAAAATGTATCCTATATTGTTAATGCACATTTCTGTATATGATTCAGGTTATGCAAATATCTGTGTTGTACCATCTGTCCTGTGTCTTACTTCCCTGTTAAATATGGTGGGAATACACATATGTTTATCAAATAAAATTGAAATATGTGTAATTTCATAATTAAAATATATATAATATAGTATATCCCATCAACTAACAAACGTGTAATGTAGACATACTAAAGTGTATATTGGTGTTTTATATTTATAATAACAGTGTTAATCAAGGATTAAAAAAATGATTTAAAAAAATCAGATACAGTTGCAGAGATAATATCTGTTGTCTATTTAAAGAGATAAATACATCACAAACTCCTTAATTTGATTAAATGACACTTTGGTAAATGATTAGCCCACATTTACCAACAATGAAACTATGGACTTCTTGTGAAACAGTGTATAACTCACCTTCAAAAATGAACAAAACTCAAATGGCATCATACTCATTTGTATTAACCATTAATTCCTCCTGGTCCTAAGCTAACAGACTAAACCTCATACACACGTCAGATAAATATTCGTACGATTTGCCCGATAACGATTGTTCGTGCGATAATCAATGAAAATTAAGGTGGAATGACAAAAAAGATCAACGATTAACGACTATGTCGGGTTTTTTACGATCACTTGGCGGATTTGTTCTGCTGGTTATCGTGTTTTGTACATTCCTCTTAAGATAAGATTGTGTTTTCAGCTAGGGTGAAGTGCGCATGAGATCCGCATAACTGGACACGCGAGAATGCGAACGTCCGTAACGTACACAGGTAAATAAATAAACTGTAACTGATACGACCATCGCACAGCAATGGCATTTGAAGACATATTGAATATTATTTACGTTTCATAACAAGTTAACTGCGTACGAGCAGAATTATGTTCGTCCATTGTATTCAAACAAGATCGTACTTTATTATTTTCCCACCGGAAGGAAAACGACATACTATACGTATTACGTGTTTCCTAATTAAATGAAAACGTAAAACGTATGTTATACTTCATCTCAGTGAAGACACGTTTTTTTAAAATTATCTTACACTATCGCATTTCTATGTTACAGTGTCATTAGTGACTATAGAACCCATGCGGTCGTGATCGTTCGTATTGAGAATCGTACGATAGATTATCTGACGTGTGGTACGAGGCTTAAGTTAACATAATATATTCTAATTGAGGTTGAATAAAGACATACGTCCATCAAGTTCACCTTTTGCACCCTCCATTTTTAACCTTGATGTGTTGGAAGCTTTTCATTCTGTGATCACAGTATGCTTACTGAAACCCTTTGTTATAAATATGGCCATGTGCAGATAATGATATTGTATGGGGCCTACGATGTGCATTGATGCTACTTTTCATGTTTGTACCTCCATTTTAACCCTACTAAAAGGGAAAAACTTTCCTTCCTGACTCCAAAATCACAATCGGAAACTATCCCTGGATCAACCGGACCGCGTATATGTATTAATACCATGTAATTTTTAATATTTTTTAGTTATTTAGAACTTATCTAGGCAACTTTTAAATCTATTCAATGAACTTGTCCATTACCACATTTGCAACTAGAGACTGTTTCCACAGTTTCACCATTCTACCTGTAAAAAACCTTTCCTAACCTGAGATAAACGTATTTTCTTTCATCTTAAAGATGTCCCGAGTCCTCTGATATGACCTATTGTAAACAATGCAATCATCTATTGGGAGGGTGATATTAAAAGACATATAGATGATCCAATGATTTCCTATTGGTTTTATTATTGGTTGAAGTTGAGGGGAAGATAAATTCAAACTCTGCAGTTCAGAGTTTGCAGCTCACAATTTATACTTTGGTGCTTGGACTGATATAACACTCTATACAATGTTATGATAATATATCCATAACATGCATAACTTAGATTTAAAATATCTTCCTGTATAATGTTCCATCAGCAACAAATGATAACCAGAAAGCAGAAAAATGTGACGTGTTATACACAAATATCAATGATAATATCTTTCTTATCTTGATGTGATTACTACATGTATTTTTAATATTCATTTTCTAAAGCCCTTCCAGTACAATCCAAAAGGTGGCGCGGTTTGTGGTGTGTATGTTTTGTATGTATAGATCATAATATTTATAATATATATAATTATATAATATATAGTCCTTCCTAATATCTAACACAATTGCATGTTATGTGCCATGGCCTGATGAATAAATATTATGCCAATGTCTGAGAAACATATAGTGGCCATCCTAGAATTATATAGTCCAATTCCTATGGATAATATATGCACATGCCTTATGAATAAATTTGTCCATGCCTGTCAATATATATAGTGCCATGCTAACAATACATAGTAGTGATGCTTAATGGAATCATAATATGCATGCCTAATGATATATATAGTGCCTGATGAAAATATATACAGTGTCATGCCTACGAATACATATAGTGCCATTCTTGATGAACAATTGTTGCCATACCTGATGATTAGTGCACTTTGACATATATACTGTATATTGCATCCTGATTATAATATATTGCCTAAGTCTGATGATACAATAGTGCCATACCTGATGAATAGATTGTGCCCGCTTGAGAATATGAATTTATATACTTCATCCGGCGAGGGCACTGCACAGACCTAACAAATCCACCAAGCTACCAACTCCCGTGTTGTGAGCTAGTCTGATCAATGCATTGGTCACAGCTCGGACGTCATGCAGGATCAATAGTTCCGGTTCTCTCAACCATCTTAAAGGGGCAAGAGGCCATGCCCCCTGCACCTTAACCTTGGTGTGTAAAACCAAGCTAATAAAAAACCCCATAACCACATCTATACATATTGCTGAAAAACAGTTCCAACTTAATAATTGTATAAATATATATATATAGGTATGCCTCCTGTATGACTGAACGGGTCTGTCTAATATACATTACCGGTGCTAGGGTCAACCATATCATATAGCAAAAAGAACAAAGGGACAAAGAATTCCCAGTACTAGAAACAGCACGCACTTTTCGTCAAAATTTGTGAAAATATTTATTGACACAGATACACTAAACCCACCACCCACCTAACTCTTCTATTCCCATATATACGCAAAAGATAAATAGGAAACACACCGGGCGTCCCCGGTCACATATGTAAACGGTCTCGTTGGGATGGCCCCGACAGGACAGAGGGAACATTACAGAAAAAATGCTGGTTTTGCACATAAGCATGAGATGTCCATTTTCAGGCTGTAAGTAAATGCCAGTGCATACAATAGCACTCAACCAAGCAAACGAACAGTATCTATAACAGTCTGGAACAAAGTTACCAATGAACCCGGTTCTGCCACGTGGTGATTATCAATGTACGGAATGCAATAAAGCACCAGTCTTACCTGGTACTTTGCAACACTGATCGTCTCTCCTCCATTGAGCCTGCAATGTGTCAAGTCAGGCATGTGATCTGGATACATATGACTCCTTAGCATTGGGAGAGCTATTCGTCCCGCTTCACCCGGTGCTCTTGGGAAAATCCTCTGCTCTCCCGTCAACACAATTGCCAGGGATGTAACCAGATCCCATTATCCAGTCCAATCGAGGCCCATCGGTACCCTATGCACGTTTCGTTCTGGTATAGTAGTTCCAGACTCATCAGGGTATCGCAATATTACCACGAGACCTCCATTTATATCATTAAGCCTGCTCCGGGAACAAATCCGTAGCGGTGTTTTAACTGATTAACCCCTACTCTGAAATTAAACCATTTCTGGGTCTATAACTAGCAGGCAGGCTCTCTCTTGGGGCAGATGTATGTCTATAATACAAACACTGTAGTGAAAGCCATCCCACTCATAATTTATCCAAATCACACAATGTGCAATAGTAGGTTAATGCTCAAACACTCTTATGGAGTAGTTACTTTGGTATTACTATAAATAGTTACTACAAAGTGACTACTTGGAGTATACACAACCAATCAATGGGGCATTATTCCGTTCCAAATAATTTTCTATGCAGAGACTCATTAAGTATAAAAAAGCACCATAGGGATACTATCATTTAATCTACTGTGTCAGCTGTGCAAATTAAAAAAAATAAAATCCCAAGACTCCCAGTGAGCGTCTTCTCTCAAGTTTTCCCCCTCTCTGACCTAGGGTAATTTGCTGGATAACCCATGAAGTAAAGGTGACATCATGCACTTGGTTTTAACACATGTGTTTTAGCCATGCACTTGTGTCAGTAAGCTCCCTTTTAACTGCCCTCACATGACCAGAAATTCTTGTTGTCAGCTTTGTTTTCGTCGTGTCCCGCCGTATTTATCCCACATTTACAGGTAAATAGATAGGCAAGTTGAACCTTTGCATGTGATTAGCGAAAATATGGTACCCTCCTGTCTCATTTACACATCCTGCATTTACTGCTTCAGATTATGTTTCCCAATGTCGGTGTATCACCCAACCAACTATGGATTCTTTCGCTGAAGGTTTAAAGTGACGGGGAAACCTATCCTTAAAATTTTCCCTCGTCTGTGCTGTCATTTGGGGAAAGGGGCCCACTAGCATTTTTTCAGTCATCATCCTCCGTAGGTGAGACACATAGTTCTCTAGGATCTTCTCTTCACCCATCTCCAATCGTTGTAAAAGTTAGAGCATAAATTAATTTGGTTGTTCAAATCACTTGTTTTCCACTTTTATTTCTGTGTCTGTGTTCCCCTTATTAATCAATAGTTTGCGAACCTCTGTTTGTTATGTTGCAATCTAAACCCCTTTTGACATCTTTTCTATAGCCCTGATCTAGGAAGCGCCTTCATTTTCAACGACTGTTCCCAAAATTTTGACTTCTGTGGAGCATATTTGTCTCAACCTTTTGGAATGGTCCCAAGAATCCCCCTCAAGGAGGCTATGTGGATGGGTGGGCTTTTATTGTGCATGGAGTAGGGAGTTAACCGGCAGTCTCTTTTCTCTCTACACACTGTATACAGACTGTATCCTCACATCTACACACTGTATACAGACTGTATCCTCACATCTACACACTGTATACAGACTGTATCCTCACATTTACACACTGTATACAGACTGTATCCTCCCATCTACACACTGTATACAGACTGTATCCTCCCATCTACACACTGTATACAGACTGTATCCTCCCATCTACACACTGTATACAGACTGTATCCTCCCATCTACACACTGTATACAGACTGTATCCTCCCATCTACACAACTGTACTCAGACTGTAATCCTCACAATCTACACACTGTATACAACTGTATCCTCCCATCTACCACTGTTACAGACTGTACCTCCTCACTCTACACACTGTATACAGACTGTATCCTCCATCTACACACTGTATACAGACTGTATCCTCACATCACACACCTGTATAAGACTGTATCCTCCCATCTACAACTGTATACAGACTGTATCCATCCCTCTCTACACTACTGATACGACTGTATCCTCCCATCTACACACTGTATACAGACTGTATCCTCCCATCTACACACTGTATACAGACTGTATCCTCCCATTTACAACTGTATACCAGACTGTATCCTCCCCATCTACACACTGTTTACAGACTGTATCTCCCATCTACATACTGTATACAAACGGTATCCTCCCATACACCTGTATACAGACTGTATCCTCCATCTACACACTGTATACACTGTACCCCCATCTCATACTGTATACAGACTGTATCCTCCCATCTACACAACACACTTTATACAGCTGTACCTCATCCACATCTACACCTGTTACAACAGACCGTATACCCCATCTACATACTGTATACAGACCGTATTCCTCCCATGAACACGCTGTATACAGACTGTAATCCTCCCATCTCACACACTGTATACAGACTGAATCCTCCCATACACACTGATACAGACTGTATCCTCACATCTACACACTGTATAAAGACTGTATCCTCCTATTACACACTGTATACAGACTGTATCCTTCCATCTACACACTGTACACGAGTATCCTCACATCTACACACTGTATAAAGACTGTATCCTCCCATCTACACACTGTATACAGACTGCATCCTCCCTCTACACACAGTATACAGACTGTATCCCCCCATCACTACACAGTGTATACGACGTATCCTCCATCTACACACTGTACAGACTGTATCCTCCCATCTACACACTGTATACAACTATTCTCCTCTACACACTATATACAGACTGTATCCTCCCATCTACACACTGTATACAGACTGATCCCCCATCTACACACTGTATACAGACTGTACCCTCACATCTACACCTGTATACAACTGTATCCTCACATCTACACACTGTATACAGACTGTATCCTCCCATCTACACTGTATCAAGACTGTATCCTCCCATCTACCACTGTATACAGACTGTATCCTCCCATCTCACATACTGTATACGACTGCATCCTCCCATCTACCACTGTATACAGACTGTATCCTCCCATCTACACACTGTATACAGACTGTATCTCCCATCTACACACTGTATACAGACTGTATCTCCCATCTACACTGTTTACAGACGTATCCCCCATCTACATCTGTATACAGACTGAATCCTCCTATCTAACACTGTAACAGACTGTACCTCCTCCATCTATACACTGTATACAGACTATTCCTCCATTACACACTGTATACAGACTGTATCCTCCCATCTACCCACTGTATACAGACTGTATCTCCTCCATCTACACACTGTATACAGACTGTATCCTCCCATCTACACACGTATACAGACTGTATCCTCCCATTCTACACACTGTATACAGACGTATCCTCCCATCTACACACTGTTTACAGACGTATCCCCCATCTACACTCCTGTATACAGAACTTATCCTCCCATAACACACGCTGTACAGACTGTATCCTCCTATCTACACACTGTATACAGACTGTATCCTCCCATCTACACACTGTATACAGAGTATCCTCCCCACTACACCTGTATACAGACTGTATCCTCCCATCACACACTGTTTACAGACGTATCCCCATCTACATACGGTATCAACGATCCTCCCAGAACACCTGTATACAGACTGTATCCTCCCATCTACACACTGTATACAGACTGAATCCTCCCATCTACCACTGATACAGACTGTATCCTCACTCTCACAACTGTATCAGACTGTCTCCTCACCTTTACACACTGTATACAGACTGTATCCTCCATCTACACACTGTATACAGACTGTAACCTCCATCTACACACTGTATACACACTTTATCCTCCCATCTACCACTGTATACAGACTGCATCCATCCCACTCACACACAGTACAGACTAGTATCCTCCCATCTACACACTGTATAGACTGTATCCTCACATCTACACACTGTATACAGACTGTATCCTCACATCTACACACTGTATACAGACGGTATTCCTCCCACTACAACACATTATACAGACTGTATCCTCCACCTCCCATCTACACACTGTATACAGACTGAATCCTCCCATCTACACACTGTATACAGACTGTACCCTCCCATCTACACACTGTATACAGACTGTATCCTCACATCTACACACTGTATACAGACTGTATCCTCCCATCTACACACTGTATACAGACTGTATCCTCCCATCTACACACTGTATACAGACTGTATCCTCCCATCTACATACTGTATCAGACTGATACTCCCAGAACTCACTGTAACAGACTGTCTCCTCCATCTACAACTGTATACACTGTACCCTCCCATCTACACACTGTATCAGACTGTATCCCCCCATCTACATACTGTATACAGACGTATCCCCCCCATCTACATACTGTATACAGACCGTATCCTCCCATCTGCACACTGTTTACAGACCGTATCCCCCCATCTACATACTGTATACAGAACGTATCCTCCCACTAACACGCTGTATACAGACTGTATCCTCCCATCTACACCTTTATCATCCTGTACCCCCATCTACACACTGTATACAGACTGTATCCTCCCATCTACACACTGTATACAGACTGTATCCTCCCATCTACACACTTTATACAGACTGTATCCTCCCATCTACACACTGTTTACAGACCGTATCCCCCATCTACATACTGTATACAGAATGTATCCTCCCATGAACACGCTGTATACAGACTGTATCCTCCCATCTACACACTGTATACATACTGTATCCTCCCATCTACATACTGTATACAGACTGTATCCTCCCATCTACACACTGTATACAGACTGTATCCTCCCATCTACACACTGTTTACAGACTGTATACCCCATCTACATACTGTATACAGACCGTATCCTCCCATGAACACGCTTTATACAGACTGTATCCTCCCATCTACACACTATATACAGACTGAATCCTCCCATCTACACACTGTATACAGACTGTATCCTCACATCTACACACTGTATAAAGACTGTATCCTCCCATCTACACACTGTATACAGACTGTATCCTTCCATCTACACACTGTATACAGACTGTATCCTCACATCTACACACTGTATAAAAACTGTATCCTCCCATCTACACACTGTATACAGACTGTATCCCATCTCACACTGTATACAGACTGTATCCTCCATCACATACTGTAATACAGACTGTATCCCTACACACTGTATACAGACTGTATCCTCCCATCTACACGCTGTATACAGACTGTATCCTCCCATCTACACGCTGTATACAGACTGTATCCTCCCATCTACACGCTGTATATAGACTGTATCCTCCCATCTACACACTGTATACAGACTGTATCCTCCCATCTACATACTGTATACAGACTGTATCCTCCCATCTACATACTGTATACAGACTGTACCCTTCCATCTACACACTGTATACAGACTGTATCCTCCCATCTACATGTAAACATTACATCCAGGACCAGGCGCAAAGTTAAAGGGAAAGTTAACCCTCATTTCCATGTGTTAATTCCCACACAGCCAGGAGATAATTGGCCTATTAGCACAATGAGGGTCCATCCTCCTGCTCATGTTCCATCCATACCTAACCTGACATATTTGGATACCTTCACTTCACCTTTCCCATTCCATCCTTTTATTTTTCATTTTTTAAAAGAAAGAGAAATCCCCCCTATGTATTGAAAGGGCATTTAGCCCCGTTTCTTTCTTGATCGCTAAACCCATTCACCCATTGTGCTGCCTTGTACACTGCATTCTAATGCTAATGTAGCGTGTTAAATATCGCTTTGTTCCCCCTTTTCACCGTTTTGTCATTCACTTTCTCCAGTCCTGCTCACCCATTTTATTTATTTATGCGCCTGCTCCTATTCAGGGCCTCATGTATTTTTTATTATGTTGTTTCCCTGTCATGCAGTGTCAACTTAGCCCATTCAATACGGGGCTCTCCTTGGAGCCGGAGGGACAAAGCGTGTACACATCGCACCGCTATTCAGCCCGGCCAGCTGGATCGCCTGAAATCAAAAAAACCTCCGGCTGAATAGAACTCGCCGTACAATGGGCCCAGGAGAAGGTGCACAATGCTAACAGTTTTCCAAATACCGCTGATTGGGCTCCTCACAATGGGCAGAAAGCAGCCGCTTTTTCTTAGCTCCACTTCAACAAACAACACTGGGACAAAACCTTCCAACCCCGCGCTTTGTTCCGCGGACAAAACCCCCTCGACTGTCTAAACGCTCCCACTGAAGGACAGAAAGGAGAAAACCTTCTAATACTGCCAAAAAGAAAGAGAAAAGCCAGGGGGGGGTCAGATCAGGGAATGAATAATATGAGGAAGGGGCCGCTAACCTCTGGGCTGGGCTGGACTGGACTGAGGAGAAAAGCCAAGGGGAAGATTAGGGAAGTTTCTATAGAGTCAGACACTACTTGGGAAATAGATGGAAATCTGGGCTGGGAAAGTGGGAACCATACAGGGTTAATGTCTGGAGAAGTTTGATTCAATCAGTGTCAGCTGGTGGAAAAAAACACTATTAACTATAAACACTGTACATATAATATTGTTATTAATAATGCAATATGTAATACAACCAGAGAAGGGTCTCCTGTTCCACTGCTGGGGATCTCCTGCTGACTGACAGGCAGTGCTCCTGTATTGGAATTCCACCGGATTCCTTCACAGCCACTGGAGAGAGACCAGCGTTATCCAGCAATTAGGAGGAAGGTTGGGAATAGGATGTGACCTGCTAGGGAAGGACAGACACTTGAGGTTAAGTGACAAGTAGGGATTTGTAGGAGATAATGGGGTAAGGTGGGAGTGTAAAGTCCAGTACACAGCAGCCTGGTAATGTACATAGTTCTCCATGGAACATTGACTTCTACAGAGCAGCAGGTGTTAAACTGCAACTGCCTGGAGACAGGGGACAAGCTGGAAATAGGAGTTACTGTAGAACGGGGTGAACAGAAGGGCAAATCGCCTAAAGATTGTAAAGTTTATCCCACTGAACAAGGGTGGATCTGAATTTACGGACTGGGATCAAAATATAGATGTTAAATATAGAGAAAGTAGTATGGGGTCGTATGCAACTGAATAAGAAAGTGAATATTGGAATCACATCAAAGAGAATATAACGATCTGGATATGGGAACCACGTGGAACTGCATATATAGAAATAATTATAACTAGCTTAATATCGGGATCATATGGAAGTGAATATAGGGATCATATGGAAGTGAATATAGGGATCATATGCAAGTAAATATATGGATCATATGGAAGTGAATATCGGGATCACATGGAAGTGAATATAGGGATCACATGGAAGTAAATATAGGGATCATATGAAGAGTAACTATAGGATACATGATGGAAGTGAATATAGGGATTCAAGTAATATGGATCATATGGAAGTGAATATCGGGATCAGATGGAAAGTAAATATAGGGATCATATGGAAGTAAATATAGGGATCATATGGAAGTGAATATAGGGATCACATGGATCATATGGAAGTGAATATCGGGATCATATGGAAGTGAATATAGGCATCATATGGAAGTGAATATAGGGATCACATGGAAGTGAATATAGGATCACATGGAAGTGAATAAAGGGATCACATGGAAGTGAATATATAGGGATCATGGGAAGGGAATATAGGGATCATATGGAAAGTAATATAGGGATCACATGGAAGTGAATATAGGGATCGTATGGAAGTGAATATAGAGATCTTATGGAAGTGAATATGGGATCATATGGAAGTGAATACGGGGATCATATGGATATAAATTTAGGGATCATGGAAGTGAATATAGGGATCATATGGAAGTAAATATAGGGATTATATGGAAGTGAATATCGGGATCATGGAAGTAAATATAGGGATCATATGGAAGTATGGAAGTGAATATAGGGATCATATGGAAGTAATGGAAGTGAATATAGAGATCATATGAAGTAATGGAAGTGAATATAGGGATCATATGAAAGTAATGGAAGTGAATTATAGGGATCATATAGTGAAAGTAATGGAAGTGAATATAGGGATCATAGGAAGTAATGGAAGTGAATATAGGGATCATATGGAAGTAATGGAAATATGATATAGGGATCTATGAAGAAGTATGGAAGGGAATATAGGGATCATATGGAAAGTAATAGTGGTTAAGGTGTGAATATAGGATCATATGGAAGTAATGGAAGTGAATAGAGGATCTATATGGAAGAATGGAAGTGAATATAGGGGATCATATAAAGGATAATGAAGTATGGAAGTGAATATAGCCGGAATACATAGCGAAGTAATGGAAGGGAATATAGGGATCATATAAAAGTAAATATGGGGATCATAAGGAAGTAATGGAAGTGAATATAGGGATCGTATTAATTGAATATAGGGATCGTATTAATTGAATATAGGGATCGTATTAATTGAATATAGGGATCGTATTAATTGAATGTAGGGAAATAATTGTAAGTTAAATTAATGTAACAAACAGCAGGTTGAAATTTTAAACGAAAAAGAAATGGTAAAAGGGAAATTAAAGGGGAAGTGTAAGGGAAGTGGAGATATGTGGTGAAAAACGAGGAGAAAGAGAAGCTGTGAATGGGTTTAATTAACCGTGTCAGGGATAATTACCTCTGGACAGAACAAATTAGTTTTGCATAATCGCTCCCTAGCAGAGGAATAAGGACAAATCTCCATCACAGGGATCACATTAATCCTACAAACCAAGGGGAAGTTTCATCCCTTTCAGCTCCGATTTCGTTTCTCTACATGAATGTCTCGTTAGGAATAGTTCCCAACCATGTCCCTCTATGTAGAAATTCTAGGTAATAAACACACATTAATGTACCTGTATCTACCAAATACCACAACACTTTCCATTGTATAAACCTCAGGGATTTCCCTTTAAGGACTATCCTGCCACAGACAGGACCCATACTGGAAGATCTAAATTGTGTCTGATCAAATGAAGGATATTGAATGGGAAAGACTTTCTTAGCTGGCAGATTAAATGGCCAAGCCACTAATGTTACTGGAAACCGTTTAACTGCCTTGGCCAGGCTGAATGAGCTCTGTTCTGCTGAATCATGAAAGCCTTTATTTTAAAGATAATACAAACGACTTGTATTTTATCTTCTTTCCTATTCACGATTAAAAATGTGATAAATCAGGTTTTTTGGCTTTGGATAACAATGGCTTGATTTAGATTTCCTGGTAAATCTATTGAATGTTGGAACAAAGAGAGTCTTTGGAGGATACCTTACACTTCACCTGGACCAGGCAAGTAAGGGCAATTCAGATAGAAATCTTGTTAGTATACTGAACAAGGAATAGGCTTCTCCCCCCTTTTCTCTTCTTGTAATGGGGCCTTTATTTTCCAGTCTTTGTTATGCACTGAACAGACAGACAGACAGGCAACCTGTACTTCATACTTAGACATCCAATATTCAAACAGATCATCACTTCACCAATAAATTCCCTATTCAATAAAACTAGAAAAAGTCAGTGAGTGTTTTGTGGTTTCTTTCCTTTTTTTTAAACATTGTATTACAGAAAGCCAAAATAAAACTAAGTACAAGTTAGCCAGGTTCATTCACAAATATTAGTCCAAACATACACATTACAAAAAAAAAGTAAACAAAGTTCAGGACACTGACTAAGAAAACTGAAGCCTAAAGTGAATGTTCTCCTTAGCCTGTGATTGGTTTGTTTGTAAACATGGGGACATGGGTTGAAAAACTAAAGACCTCGAATTTGGTCTGATCTGTGACAGTTTCTAAATAATAAATATACAACTATTAAAAAAGATCTACATTTTCATTCTTAATTGTCACATGATATTAGAATTTACTCTGAAATAGTTTCTTTGTTTTAAACTTACTGAGGATAAGAGAGGAGCAGCAAGTTTCCCATTCAAGGATCTAATATTGAATTTACACATTTTACAGTCAGACCATAGGACTCTGGTTCCCTATCTGGCTAGAATGACAGCAGAGAAATGCAATAACGTTCTAAGCATTTAATGGGAATCTACTGGAGATTTGCTGGACATTTTAGTTAAGTTATTCACAGCTGTGTTCTTACTGTTTCCTGTGTATCTGCACAGTTTGGGTGCTATAAAGAAAGTCTGAGTGAGCAATGTCTTTAATGGGTTTAATGTAAGAGGAAATCCCATCCACCCACAGGAAGGTCTCTGTTGGTCCAATTGTCCAGCTATTGCATGCAAGTAACAGGTAGATCAGCAGCCCCAAGTCTAAGTCATTATACCACAAATTCCATAAAGAGAAGTGCACAGTCTTACATTGAGAAAAGCTGAAATGTTCACTACTTAGTAACTTTTCTTGCTTGGTAGAAAGTTCAGGGAAACCTGGAGAGTCCAAGAGACCAGCAGAACACAAGTTGTTCCCAACCTATGGAATCTGGAATGTATCACATGGATAGGAACCAACTTGTCTAGTGCAGCTGATCTTAGTGCTATTTGTGTTTCACAGCATATCAGTGATAGGTCTCTACTGTACCATCCCAACCCCGGGCCAATGGCCAGTGGTCCCACCTGTTGGTTGCAGTGCCAATGCCCTTAGTTGGGCAGTCATGCTGTCATAATGCTGCAGCATAGGCCGCTGAGGGGTAAGGGTCTAATTGGGGTTTTCCCATTCCTGGAAAAAGAATATAGGCTAAAGGGGGCTGCAGTCCGGGACTAGGCCACCCTGTACAGTTACATGGAATCATATAACCTGGGTTCCCAGGAGAGGGGTGGGAGTGCGTGTGGCCCCCTCCAACTGCAGCTGCCGCTGCTGCAGCTGCTGCCACTCCAGGAAATGGGCCCCCGCTTGGCTGAGGGTATCCTATAGAAGAGGCATAGGGTAGTGAAGAGGAGGATGTGATCTCTGCCATCTTAGAGCTCAGGTCAAACAGAGAATATGGGTTAGTTGCCGTACCGGCTGCTGCTGCAGCTGCAGCTGCCGCGGCTGCAGCTGATGGTGGAAAGAAGACCCTGGCTGCTGCAGCTGCCGCAGCAGCCGCCGCTTTCTCTGGGTTGGAGAGCAAGGAGTCAGTAAGTGACCCAGGTCCATGGATCCCGACAGCCTTGAGTCCTTCATGGTCCCCAGTAAGACTGTAGGGCATTGGGAAGGCAAACTTGTCCTTCTTGAGGAGAGTCTTGGGTTTCCTGCGTGGCCGGTACTTGTAGTCTGGGTGTTCCTTCATGTGCATGGCACGGAGCCTCTTGGCCTCATCAATGAAAGGTCTTTTCTCTGCCTCTGTCAGCAGTTTCCACTCAGCCCCCAGCCTCTTGCTGATCTCAGAGTTGTGCATCTTGGGGTTCTCCTGGGCCATCTTCCTTCTCTGGGCTCTGGACCAGACCATAAAGGCGTTCATGGGTCTTTTCACATGGTCCACAGGTTTAGACATCCCCAGCAAGTTCAGGTCACTCAATAAAAGCTCTGATGGAGGCAACCACCAATGTTATTGTGTTAACTTAGGAGAAGAAAGTTTCCTTGCACATAGACAGTGTGTGGGTGTAATAATGTGTCCAAGGGACCCTGTGCAGCAGATATAAATGGACAGCAAATAGTCCATCCAGGTCAGTGGGATACTGGGAAAGTTGGTGTGTAGCGATGGTTGTTCAATCACAGGTGAAAACCAATTCCATGTCCTGCTCCTGATATTCCATTAATAATGTGTTCGGGGAGTTTAGTGGTCGGTCCTTCTCCTACAGATTCCTCTGTGTGTCTGGGACACCGCACCAAGTCCCTGTACCAATGGCATCGCTCACCACAGTGTGTCCTGGGCTGGGTGAGGAGGGGGACTGGGTCTCTTCGCTGCTTTATGGCTGGGGGAGCAGATCCCAGGTGCCTCCCAACTTAATTCTCTCTCTGCAAAGTTCTTCACTGTTCTGATCTCCACTCCCCTCTCTCTGTCTCTGTGTCTCTTTCCCTCTCTCTGTCTCTGTGTGTCTCTTTTCCTCTCTCTGTCTCTGTGTCTCTTTCCCTCTCTCTGTCTCTGTGTCTCTGGTAGAAAACTAGAAAGGGATTTTTTTGGTAACTGAAACTGGGCGGGGTGAGAGGTGGGTGTGAGTGGAGAGTGGGAGGGAGAGGTGGGAAGTAGGAGAAGGTACAGTGCACCAAGGCAGTCAGCACTTCCCACATTGCTCTACCACAGCACTAGCACCTATAGGATGTGTAGACAGGAAGAAGTAGGGAGCTGAGAATTCTACTGACAGGCTGGTACAAGGCTGTGCTGATAAAGGGGGAAATACTTTCAGGTTCTTATGGATTCTTTCATCAGTAGGGGTTAAATTGTACAACTTTGTGATACAAAGTGCAGATGAGTATTAACCCCGTAAGAATGGATAGCACCTACTAAACAATAGACATTAGACCCATTATAAGATGCAATGTGAATGATATTCCACACCGTTTCCCACTCTGCTAGTCTACTTGTTTGACCTTTACATCCCCTTTATTCAGTTATAACATGACAATAGTAAAGTCAGTAAATGGAGAGATTGTCACTAATTCCATTAACATATCGCCCAAAGGGACTATAGCTAATCAATCACGACTTCAATTTACATAATTCTACCATTAATAATAATACTAATCCAAGTAATAATAATAGTAATACATCTAATATAATAATAATAATAATAATAATAATACAACTAATAATCATAATACAACAGCTACTAATAATAATAATAATACTAATCCAACTAATTATAATAGTAATAAAAATAATAATACAACTAATAATCATAATAATACAACAACTACTACTACTACTAAAAATAATAATACTAATCCAACTAATAACAATAGTAATAAATCTAATAATACAACTAATAATAATTATAATACAACTACTACTAATAATAATGATACTAATCCAACTAAAAATAATAGTAATAAATCAAATAATCCAACTAATAATCATAATAATACAACTACTACTACTACTACTTATAATAATAATACTAAGACACCTAATAATAATACTAATCCCACCAATAATAATAATAATAATAATAAATATAATAATACAACTAATAATAGTAATAATAATAATAATAATACAAATAATAATAGTGTACTGACTAGATTAGTGAACTATGTATAAAGAGAATACAATGTGGCATTGGACCCACTTTAATAATAAGGGTTTCGTTTTAGCTTTGTTACTGCTATTGTTTTCCTATTACTTCCTAATGTATTACCATTATTATTATTATTACTATTATTATTATTAATAATAATATAATAATAATTATTATTCATATAATAATACTAATACTAATAATATCATTAATAATAATAATAACAATACTACTAATAATAATAATACTAATGCTAATAATAATAATAATAATATTATTATTATTATTATTATTATTATTATTATTATTATTTATCTCTCACAGTGGAGGTTTGTAGTTTGAACTCCTGGAAGCCCAGTCTAGGTCACAACTGTTTAAGTTACAAATTGACTTGACAATCAGGACTGACTTGCCTGCCTTGTTTGTGCTTTGTCAGGTTAGCTGTAGCGTGCCATTGTGCTATGTAACGCCTGTTAACCTCTTCACTACTAGGCTTTGAGGTCTGGAACGTCTATTAACCTCTTCACAACTAGGCTATGTCTTATAGAACGTTTATTAACCTCTTCACAACTAGGCTATATGGTATGGAACGTTTATTAACCCGTTCACTACTAGGCTATAGGGTATGGAACGTTTATTAACCTGTTCACTACTAGGCTATATGGTATGGAACGTTTATTAACGTGTTCAATACTAGGCTATAGGATATGGAACGTTTGTTAACCTGTTCACTACAAGGCTATAGGGTATGTAACGATACCGTTTATTAACCTGTTCTCTACTAGGCTATAGGGTATGGAACGTTTATTAACCTGTTCACTAGTAGGCTATAGTGTATGGAACGTTTAATAACCTGTTCAATACTAGGCTATAGGGTATGGAACGTTTATTAACCTGTTCACTATTGGCTATAGGGCATGGAACGTTTATTAACCTGTTCAATACTAGGCTATAGGGTATGGAACGTTTGTTAGCCTCTTCACTGCTAGGCTATAGGGTATGGAACGTTTATTAACCTGTTCACTATTGGCTATAGGGTATGGAACGTTTATTAACCTGTTCACTACTAGGCTAGAGGGTATGGAACGTTTATTAACCTGTTCACTACTAGGCTATAGGGCATGGAACGTTTATTAACCTGTTCAATACTAGGCTATAGGGTATGGAACGTTTGTTAGCCTCTTCACTGCTAGGCTATAGGGTATGGAACGTTTATTAACCTGTTCACTATTGGCTATAGGGTATGGAACGTTTATTAACCTGTTCACTACTAGGGCTATGGGTATGGAACGTTTATTAACCTGTTCACTACTAGGCTATAGTGTATGGAACGTTTAATAACCTGTTCAATACTAGGCTATAGGGTATGGAACGTGTATTAACCTGTTCACTATTAGGCTATAGGGTATGGAACGTTTATTAACCTGTTCACTATTAGGCTATATGGTTATGGTCTGGAACGTTTGTTAACCTGTTCACTACTAGGGTACATGGTATGGAACGTTTATTAACCTGTTCACTACTAGGCTATATGGTCTGGAACGTTTATTAACCCGTTCACTACTAGGCTATATGGTCTGGAACGTTTATTAACCTGTTCACTACTAGAGCCTAGTAGTGAACAGGTTAATACACGTTCCAGACCATATAGCCTAGTAGTGAACGGGTTAATAAACGTTCCAGACCATATAGCCTAGTAGTGAACAGGTTAATAAACGTTCCATACCATGTACCCTAGTAGTGAACAGGTTACAAACGTTCCAGACCATAACCATATAGCCTAATAGTGAACAGGTTAATAAACGTTCCATACCCTATAGCCTAATAGTGAACAGGTTAATACACGTTCCATACCCTATAGCCTAGTATTGAACAGGTTATTAAACGTTCCATACACTATAGCCTAGTAGTGAACAGGTTAATAAACGTTCCATACCCTATACCTAGTAGTGAACAGGTTAATAAACGTTCCATACCCTATAGCCTAGTAGTGAACAGGTTAATAAACGTTCCATACCCTATAGCCAATAGTGAACAGGTTAATAAACGTTCCATACCCTATAGCCTAGCAGTGAAGAGGCTAACAAACGTTCCATACCCTATAGCCTAGTATTGACAGTTAATAAACGTTCCATGCCCTATAGCCTAGTAGTGAACAGGTTAAAAACGTTCCATACCCTATAGCCTAGTAGTGAACAGGTTAATAAACGTTCCATACCCTATAGCCAATATGAACAGGTTAATAAACGTTCCATACCCTATAGCCTAGCAGTGAAGAGGCTAACAAACGTTCCTACCCTATACCTAGTATTGAACAGGTTAATAAACGTTCCATGCCCTATAGCCAATGTGAACAGTTAATAAACGTTCCATCCCTATAGCCTAGTATTGAACAGGTTATTAAACGTTCCATACCTATAGCCTACTAGTGAACAGGTTAATAAACGTTCCATACCCTATAGCCTAGTAGGAACAGGTTAATAAACGGTATCGTTACATACCCTATAGCCTTTAGTAACAGGTTACACAACGTTCCATATCCTATAGCCTAGTATGAACACGTTAATAAACGTTCCATACCAATATCCTAGTAGTGAACAGGTTAATAAACGTCCATACCCTATAGCCTAGTAGTGAAGGGTTAATAAACGTTCCATACCATATAGCCTAGTTGTGAAGAGGTTAATAAACGTTCTATAAGACATAGCCTAGTTGTGAAGAGGTTAATAGACGTTCCAGACCTCAAAGCCTAGTAGTGAAGGGGTAACAGGCGTTACATAGCACAATGCACCTACAGCTACCCTGACAGCACAAACAAGGCAGCAAGTCAGTCCTGATTGTCAAGTCAATTTGTAACTTAAACAGTTGTGACCTAGACTGGGCTTCCAGGAGTTCAAACTACAAACCTCCACTGTGAGAGATAAATAATAATAATAATAATAATAAAATAATAATATAATATTATTATTATATTATATTATTATTATTATTATTAGCATTAGTATATTATGTAGTAGTTATTATTATATTATAATGATATTATTAGTATTAGTATTATTATATAATAATAATTATTATTAATTATTAATAAATAATAATAGTAATAATAATAATTGGTAATACATTAGGAAGTAATAGGAAACAATAGCAGTAACAAAGCTAAAACGAAACCCTATTATTAAAGTGGTTCCAATGCCACATTGTATTCTCTTTATACATAGTTCACTAATCTAGTCAGTACACTATTATTATTTTGTATTATTATATATTTTATTTATTAGTTGTTTATATTTTTTATTATTTTTTTTTTGGTGGAATTAGTATTTTTTTATTACTATTATTAGTAGTTGATATTATATTATTATTATTAGTTAGTTGGTATTAGATTTTTGTATTTTTTAGGTGTCTTAGTTTTTTAGTTGTAGTGTAGTGTGTTTTTTTTGTTATTAGTTGGTTATTTGATTTATTACTATTATTTTTAGTTGGATTAGTATCATTATTATTAGTAGTAGTTGTTTATAATTATTTATTAGTTGTATTATTAGATTATACTATTGTTATTAGTTGGATTTATTATTATTTTTATTAGTGTATATTTGTTGTATTATTAGATTATTAGTTGTATTATTATTTTTATTACTATATAATTAGTTGGATTGTATTATATTTTATTAGTAGCTGTTGTATTATGATTTTTGTATTATTATTATTATTATTATTATTATATTAGATGTATTACTATAATTATACTTGGATTAGTATTATTATTAATGGTAGAATTATGTAAATTGAAGTCGTGATTGACTAGCTATAGTCCCTTTGGGCGATATGTTAATGGAATTAGTGACAATCTCTCCATTTACTGACTTTACTATTGTCATGTTTATAACTGAATAAAGGGGATGTAAAGGTCAAACAAGTAGACTAGCAAGTGGGAAACGGGTGGTATATCATTCACATGCATCTTATAATGGGTCTAATGTCTATTGTTTAGTAGGTCTATCCATTCTTACGGGGTTAATACTCATCTGCACTTTGTATCACAAAGTTGTACAATTTAACCCCTACTGATGAAAGAACCTTAAGAACCTGAAAGTATTTCCCCTTTATCAGCACAGCCTTGTACCAGCCTGTCAGTAGAATTCTCAGCTCCCTACTTCTTCCTGTCTACACATCCTATAGGTGCTAGTGCTGTGGTAGAGCAATGTGGGAAGTGCTGACTGCCTTGGTGCACTGTACCTTCTCCTACTTCCCACCTCTCCCTCCCACTCTCCACTCCACCACCCCACCCCCTCTCACCCCGCCCAGTTTCAGTTACCAAAAAAATCCCTTTCTAGTTTTCTACCAGAGACACAGAGACAGAGAGAGGGAAAGAGACACAGAGACAGAGAGAGGAAGAGACACACAGAGACGAGAAGAGGGAAGAGACACAGAGACAGAGAGAGGGGAGTGGAGATCAGAACTGAAGACTTGCAGAGGAGAATTAATGGGAAGGCACCTGGGATCTGCTCCCCCAGCCATAAAGCACGAAAGACCCGGCCCCCCTCTCACCCAGCCCAGGACACACTGGTGAGCGATGCCATTGGTACAGGGACTTGGTGCGGTGTCCCAGACACACAGAGGACCCTGTAGGAGAAGGACCGACCACTAACTCCCCGAACACATTATTAATGGAATATCAGGAGCAGGACATGGAATTGGTTTTCACCTTGTGAACAACCATCGCTACACACCAACTTTCCCAGTATCCCACTAACCTGGATGGACTATTTGCTGTCCATTTATATCTGCTGCCAGGGTCCCTTGGACACATTATACACCCACACACTGTCTATGTGCAAGGAAACTTTCTTCTCCTAAGTTAACACAATAACATTGGTGGTTGCCTCCATCAGAGCTTTTATTGAGTGACCTGAACTTGCTGGGGATGTCTAAACCGTGGACCATGTGAAAAGACCCATGAACGCCTTTATGGTCTGGTCAGAGCCCAGAGAAGGAAATGGCCCAGGAGAACCCCAATGCACAACTCTGAGATCAGCAAGAGGCTGGGGGCTGAGTGGAAACTGCTGACAGAGGCAAGAAAGACCTTTCATTGATGAGGCCAAGAGGCTCCGTGCCATGCACATGAAGGAACACCCAGACTACAAGTACCCGGCCACGCAGGAAACCCAAGACTCTCCTCAAAGGACAAGTTTTGCCTTCCCAATGCCCTACAGTCTTACTGGGGACCATGAAGGACTCAAGGCTGTCGGGATCCATGGACCTGGTCACTTACTGACTCCTTGCTCTCCAACCCAGAGAAAGCGGCGGCGGCTGCGGCAGCTGCAGCAGCCAGGGTCTTCTTTCCACCATCAGCTGCAGCCGCGGCAGCTCAGCTGCAGCAGCACCGGTACGGCAACTAACCCATATTCTCTGTTTGACCTGAGCTCTAAGATGGCAGAGATCACATCCTCCTCTTCACTACCCTATGCCTCTTCTATAGGATACCCTCACCAAGCGGGGGCCCATTTCCTGGAGTGGCAGCAGCTGCAGCAGCGGCAGCTGCAGTTGGAGGGGGCCACACGCACTCCCACCCCTCTCCTGGGAACCCAGGTTATATGATTCCATGTAACTGTACAGGGTGGCCTAGTCCCGGACTGCAGCCCCCTTTAGCCTATATTCTTTTTCCAGGAATGGGAAAACCCCAATTAGACCCTTACCCCCAGCGGCCTATGCTGCGGCATTATGACAGCAGACTGCCCAACTAAGGGCATTGGCACTGCAACCAACAGGTGGGACCACTGGCCTGGCCCGGGGTGGGATGGTACAGTGAGACCTATCACTGATATGCTGTGAAACACAAATAGCACTAAGATCACTGCACTAGACAAGTTGTTCCTATCCATGTGATACATTCCAGATTCCATAGGTTGGGAACAACTTGTGTCCTGCTGGTCTCTTGGACTCCTCCAGGTTTCCCTGAACTTTCTACCAAGCAAGAAAATTACTAAGTAGTGAACATTTCAGCTTTTCTCAATGTAAGACTGTGCACTTCTCTTTATGGAATTTGTGGTATAATGACTTGACTTGGGGCTGCTGATCTACCTGTTACTTGCATGCAATAGCTGGACAATTGGACCAACAGAGACCTTCCTTGGGTGGATGGGATTCCTCTTACATTAAACCCATTAAGACATTGCTCACTCAGACTTTCTTTATAGCACCCAAACTGTGCAGATACACAGGAAACAGTAAGAACACAGCTGTGAATAACTTAACTAAAATGTCCAGCAAATCTCCAGTAGATTCCAATAATGCTTAGAACGTTATTGCATTTCTCTGCTGTCATTCTAGCCAGATAGGGAACCAGAGTCCTATGGTCTGACTGTAAAAGTGTAAATTCAATATTAGATCCTTGAATGGGAAACTTGCTGCTCCTCTCTATCCTCAGTAAGTTTAAAACAAAGAAACTATTTCCAGAGTAAATTCTAATATCATGTGACAATTAAGAATGAAAATGTAGATCTTTTTAATAGTTGTATATTTATTATTTAGAAACTGTCACAGATCAGACCAAATTCGAGGTCTTTAGTTTTTCAACCCATGTCCCCATGTTTACAAAAACCAATCACAGGCTAGAGAACATTCACTTAGGCTTCAGTTTTCTTAGTCAGTGTCCTGAACTTGTTTACTTTTTTTTGTAATGTGTATGTTGGACTAATATTTGTGAATGAACCTGGCTAACTTGTACTTTTTTATTTGGCTTTCTGTAATACAATGTTTAAAAAAAGGAAAGAAACCACAAAACACTCACTGACTTTTTCTAGTTTTATTGAATAGGGAATTTATTGGTGAAGTGATGATCTGTTTGAATATTGGATGTCTAAGTATGAAGTACAGGTTGCCTGTCTGTCTGTCTGTTCAGTGCATAACAAAGACTGGAAATAAAGGCCCCATTACAAGAAGAGAAAAGGGGGGAGAAGCCTATTCCTTGTTCAGTATACTAACAAGATTTCTATCTGAATTGCCCTTACTTGCCTGGTCCAGGTGAAGTGTAAGGTATCCTCCAAAGACTCCTTTGTTCCAACATTCAATAGATTTACCAGGAAATCTAAATCAAGCCATTGTTATCCAAAGCCAAAAAACCTGATTATCACATTTTTAACGTGAATAGGAAAGAAGATAAAATACAAGTCGTTTGTATTATCTTTAAAATAAAGGCTTTCATGATTCAGCAGAACAGAGCTCATTCAGCCTGGCCAAGGCAGTTAAACGGTTTCCAGTAACATTAGTGGCTTGGCCATTTAATCTGCCAGCTAGAAAGTCTTCCTCAATATCCTTCATTTGATCAGACACAATTTAGATCTTCAGTATGGGTCCTGTCTGTGGCAGGATAGTCCTTAAAGGGAAATCCCTGAGGTTTATACAATGGAAAGTGTTGTGGTATTTGGTAGATACAGGTACATTAATGTGTGTTTATTACCTAGAATTTTCTACATAGAGGACATGGTTGGGAACTATTCTAACGAGACATTCATGTAAGAGAAACGAAATCGGAGCTGAAAGGGATGAAACTTCCCCTTGGTTTGTAGGATTAATGTGATCCCTGTGATGGAGATTTGTCCTTATTCCTCTGCTAGGGAGCGATTATGCAAAACTAATTGTTCTTGCCAGAGGTAATTATCCCTGACACGGTTAATTAAACCCATTCACAGCTTCTCTTTCTCCTCGTTTTTCACCACATATCTCACTTCCTTACACTTCCCCTTTAATTTCCCTTTTACCATTTCTTGTTCGTTTAAAATTCAACCTGCTGTTTGTTACATTAATTAATCTACAATTATTTCCCTACATTCAATTAATACGATCCCTATATTCAAGTAATACGATCCCTATATTCAATTAATACGATCCCTATATTCATTAATACGATCCCTATATCACTTCATACTTCTAGATCCCCATATTACTTTATCAATTCCTTCCATTACTTGTATGATCCCTATATTCATTCCATACTTCATTATCCTTCAATGATCCCTATATTCACTTCCATTCTCCATATGATCCTCTATTTCACTTCCATTACTTCCATATGATCCTATATTCACCTTACCATATTACTTCCATATGATCCCTATATTCCCTTCCATACTTCTCATATCCCTATATCATATTTCCTATTACTTCCATATGATCCCTATATTCACTTCCATTACTTCTATGATCCTTATTCACTTCCATTACTTCACCTATATGATCCTATAATTCACTTCCATTACTTTCATTATGATCCCTATATTCACTTCCAATTACTTCATATATTCTCTATATTCACTTCCATTACTTCCATATGATCCCTATATTCTACTTCCATTAACTTCCATATGATCCCTATATTTACTTCCATGATCCCGATATTATTCATATAATCCCTATATTACTTCTAATGATCCCTATTTCACTCCATGATCCCTAATTATATCCATATGATCCCTATTCACTTCCATATGATCCCATATTCACTTCCATAAGATCTCTATATTCACTTCCATACGATCCCATATTCACTTCCATGTGATCCCATATTACTTCCATATGATCCCTATATCCCTTCCCATACTATATGTCACTTCATGTGATCCTTTATTCACTTCCATGTGATCACTATATTCACTTCATGTACCCTTATTCACTTCAATGATGCCTATATTCACTCATATGATCCCGATATTCACTTCCATAGATCCTGTGATCCCTATATTCCTTCCATATGATCCTATATTTACTTCATATGATCCCTATATTACTTCCATGATCCCGATATTCACTCCATATATCCAATGTGATCCCTATATTCACTTCCATATGTATCCTATGACTCTTCATTGACCTATATTTACTTCATGTGATCCCTATATTTACTTCATATGATCCCTATATTTACTTCCATGTGATCCCTATATTCACTTCCATGTACCCATATTACTCCATATGATCCATATATTTACTTGCTATGATCCCTATATTCACTTCCATATGATCCTATATCACTCTCCATATGATCCCGATATTAAGCTAGTTATAATTTTTCTATAATGCAGTTCCACGTGTGTTCCTCATCCAGATCGTTATATTCTCTTGATGTGATTCCAATATTCACTTTCTTATTCAGTTGCATACGACCCCATACTACTTTCTCATATTTAACATCTATATTTTGATCCCAGTCCGTAAATTCAGATCCACCCTGTTCAGTGGGATAAACTTTACAATCTTTAGGCGATTTGCCCTTCGTTCACCCCGTTCTACAGTAACTCCTATTTCCAGCTTGTCCCTGTCTCCAGGCAGTTGCAGTTTAACACCTGCTGCTCGTAGAAGTCAATTGTCCATGGAGAACTATGTACATTACCAGGCTGCTGTGTACTGGACTTTACACTCCCACTTCTTACACCCCATTATCTTCCTACAATCCCTACTTGTCACTTACCTCAGGTGTCTGTCCTTCCCTAGCAGGTCCATCCTATCCCAACCTTCCTCCTAATTGCTGGATAACGCTGGTCTCTCTCCAGTGCGTGTGAAGGAATCCGGTGGAATTCCAATTACAGGAGCACTGCCTGTCAGTCAGCAGGAGATCCCCAGCAGTGGAACAGGAGACCCTCTCTGGTTTATTACATAGCATATATTAATAACAATATTATATGTACAGTGTTTAGTTAATAGTGTTTTTTTCCACCAGCTGACACTGATTGAATCAAACTTCTCCAGACTTAACCCTGTATGGTTCCCACTTTCCCAGCCAGATTTCCATCTATTCCCAAGTAGTGTCTGACCTATAGAAACTTCCCTAATCTTCCCTTGGCTTTTCTCCTCAGTCCGTCCAGCCCAGCCCAGAGGTTAGCGGCCCTTCCTCATATTATTCATTCCCTGATCTGACCCCCCCCTGGCTTTTCTCTTTCTTTTGGCAGTATTAGAAGTTTTCTCCTTTCTGTCCTTCAGTGGGAGCGTTTAGACAGTCAGGGGTTTTGTCCGCGGAACAAAGCGCGGGCTTGGAGAGGTTTTGTCCCAGGTGTTTTTGTTGAAGTGGAGCTAAGAAAAAGCGGCTGCTTTCTGCGCCATTGTGAGGAGCCCTAATGCAGGCGGTATTTGGAAAACGTTAGCATTGTGCACCTCTCCTGGCCCATTGTACGGCGAGTTCTATTCAGCCGGAGGTTTTTTGATTCAGTTCAGGCGTCCAGCTGGCCGGGCTGAATAAGCGGTGGCGATGTGTACACGCTTTGTCCCTCCGGCTCCAAGGAGAGCCCCGTATTGATGGCTAAGTTGACACTGCATGACAGGGAAACAACATAATAAAAATACATGAGGCCCTGAATAGGAGCAGCGCATAAATAATAAAATGGGTGAGCAGACTGGAGAAGTGAATGACAAAACGGTGAAAGGGGGAACAAAGCGATATTTAACACCTACATTAGCATTGAATGCATGTACAAGGCAGCACAATGGGTGAATGGGTTTAGCGATCAGAAAGAACGGGCTAAATGCCCTTTCAATACATAGGGGGATTTCTCGTTTCTTTTAAAAATGAAAAATAAAAGTTGAATGGGAAAGGTGAAGTGAAGGTATCCAAATATGTCAGGTTAGGTATGGATGGAACATGAGCGAGGAGGATGGACCCTCATTGTGGCATATATAGGCTGCATGTATCTCCTGCTGTGTGGGAATTAACCCTATGGAAATGAGGGTTAACTTTCCCTTTAACCATTGCGCCTGGTCTGGATGTAATGTTATACATGTAGTAGGGTAGGATACAGTCTGTAGTACAGTGTTGTGATGGAAGGGTTTACAGTCTGATACAGTATGTAGATGGAGGAGACAGTCTGTATACAGTATTTAGATGGGAGGATAACGTCTGTATATCGTGTGTAGATGGGAGGATAACAGTCTGTATACAGTGTGTAGATGGAAGGATTACAGTCGTGTAACAGTTTTGTAGATGGGAGGATACAGTCGTATACAGTTCGGTGTATGGGGAGGATACTGTCTGTCTACCGTGTAGTGTGGAGGATTAACAGTTGTATAAGCAGTGTGTAGATGGAAGGGTACAGTTATGTATACAGTATGTGAGGATGGGAGTGTACCAGTCTGTATACAGTATAGTAGGATATGGGATACAGTCTGATACAGTGTGTAGATGGGAGGTTACAGTCATATATACCGGTGTAGATGGAGGATACAGTCTGTATACAGTGTGTAGATGGGAGGATACAGTCTGTTAAGCAGTGTAGATGGGAGGATACAGTCTGTATACAGTGTGTAGATGGGAGGATACAGTCTGTATACACGGGTGGTAGATGGGAGGAACAGTCTGTATAAGAATCGTGTAGATGGAGGTTATACAGTCTGTATACATGTGTAGATGGAGGGTACGTCTGTATACAGTATGTAGTAGGGAGGATACAGTCTTTATAAGTGTGTAATGGGAGGATTCATTCTGGATACAGTGTGTAGATGGGAGGGTACAGTCTGTATAAGTGTGGTTAGATGGGAGGATACAGTCTGTAGATGCAGTCTGTAAGTGGGATGATAGAGTACATTCTGTATACAGTAATGTTAGATGGGAGGATACTAGTCTCGTCGTATACATTGTGTAGATGGGAGAGTATACAGTCTGTATACAGTGGGTAGATGTAGGATATAGTCTGTATACAGTGTTGATGGAGGATACGTTCTGTATACAGGTGTATTATGGGGATACAGTCTGTATACAGTGTGTAGATGGGAGGATACGGTCTGTATACACAGTTGTAGATTAAGGGGATACGTCTGTTAACAGTGGTTAGATGGGAGGGATACTAAGTCTGAATACGTGTGTAGATGGGAGGTATACAGTCTATACTAGTCAGTTATGGTAGATGGAGGTGCAGTTGTATATAAGTGTGTAGATGGGAGGGGATACAGTCTGTATACAGGTGTCTGGGAGGATACGTTCTGTATACAGTATGTAGTTGGGATGGTCTAGACAGTGGCTGGATATACGGTCTGTATAATCAGTAGTAGATAGTGGTGATAACGTTCGTTATACAGATGTAGATGGTGTATACAGTCTAATAAACAGTGTGTAGATGGGGTGTGTACTCAGTCTGTATAGCAGGTGTGTAGAGGGAGGATACAGTCTGTACTACAGTAGTAGTTCTGGGAGTTCAGTCTGTATACAGTATGTAGTGGGAGGATACAGTCTGTATACGTGTGTAGATGGGAGAGGATACAGTCTGATACAGTGTGTAGATGGGAGGATACAGTCTGTATACAGTGTGTAGATGGAGGATACAGTCTGTATACAGTGTGTAGATGGGAGGATACAGTCTGTATAACAGTGTGTAGATGGGAGATGAGGTCATCTGTATACAGTGTGTAGATGGGAGGATACAGTCGTGTATAATAGTGTGTAGATGGAGGAATACAGTCTGTATACAGTGTGTAGTATGTGGAGTATGAGATCAGTCGTATACAGTTGAGATTGAGGATACAGTCTGTATACAGTGTGTAGATGGGAGATAGATCATTGTATACAGTGTGTAATGGGAGACAGTCTGTATACAGTTGTAGATGGAGGTACAGTCTTTATACAGTGTGTTAAGATAGGAGGATACAGTCTGTATACAGTGTGTAGAGGATATGTATGGATGACGTCTGTAATACAGTTGTAATGGGAGGAATAAGTCTTGTATATACAGTGTGGGTAGTATGGTGAGGATACAGTCTGTATACAGTGTGTAGATGGGAGGATCAGTCTGTATACAGTGTGGTAAAGATGGGAGGATACAGTCTTGTATACATTGTTATGGAGGATAAGCTGTATACATGTATATGAGAAAGGGTATCAGGTGTAAACATGTGTAGATGGGGGGATGAACAAGTCTGTATACAGTGTGTAGATGGGAGGATACGTCTGTATACAGTATGTAGATGGAGGATACAATCGTGATCGTAACAGTTTGTAGATGAGAGGTACAGTCTGTATACAATGTCGTGTTATGAGTGTATACAGTCTGTATTGCATAGTAGGGTCATGGTGTGAGGATACAGTTTCTGTATACGTTATGTATATATGTAGATGTGGGGATAAACGGTCTGTAATACAGTGTGTAGATGGGAGGATACAGTCTGTATACAGTGTGTAAATGGGAGGATACGTCGTCTGTATACAGTGTGTAGATGGGAGGATACAGTCTGTATATATCAGTGGTGTATGATGTTAGGATACAGTCTGTATACAGTGTGTAGATGGAGGATACAGTCTGTAACAGTGTGTAGATGGGAGATATAGTCTGTATAGCACAGTGGTATAGATGGAAGGTACAGTCTGTATACAGTGTGTAGATAGGAGGATTCAGTCTGTATACAGTATGTAGATGGGGGATACGGTCTGTTAAACAGTGTGTAGATGGGAGGATAAAACGTCTGTATACGTGTGTAGATGTGAGATACAGTTGTATACAGTGTGTAGATGGGGATACAGTCTGTATAGCATGTGTAGATGGGAGGATGCAGTCCCTGTATAGCAGTATGTAGATGGGAGGGATATTGCAGTCGTGTATACAGTTATAGATGGGAGGAATACACAGTTGTATAAAACAGTGTGTATGGGTAGTTTGGAGAGATACAGTCTGTATACAGTGGTGTAAGATGTGGAGGAGGATACAGTCTGTATAACAGTGTGTAGTATGGGAATACACTATTTCTGTACTGACAGTGGTAGATGGGAGGATTCAGTCTGTATAACAGTGTGTAGTATGGGAGGATACAGTACTGATACTAGTTGTAGATGGGAGATACACATCTGTATAAGTTGTGTAGATGGGGCGTTATACAGTCGTATATACATGTTGAGATGGTAGGGCATAACAGTCGGTATATCGTGTGTAGATGGGAGGATAACAGTCTGTAACTGTGTGTAGATGGGAGGATGCAGTCTGTATACAGTGTGTAGAAACTAGAGGAGATACAGTCTTTATACAGGCTATGTGTAATGTGAGGATACAGTCTGTATACAGTGTTAGATGGAGATAACTGATTCGTAACAGTGTGTAAATAGAGGAATAGCAGTCTTTATACAGTGTGGTAGATGTGAGGATACAGGGTCTGTATACTATACAGTGTGTAGAGGGAGGATTGGGCCAGGAATCGTACAGGAAGCAGTGTGTAGATGGGAGATTCATTGTATACAGTCCTATACAGCGTGTTCATGGAGGATATACGTCTGTATATGAACAGGCTGTGTGCATTCATCAGCTGAGGATACTGTCTGTATAAGTATGTAGGATAGGGGGTATACGGTCTGTTAAAGCTAGTGTGTCGATGGGGAGGCTACAGGTCTGTATAAGCAGTGTGTAGAGGATGGAGGATAGAAGGCAGTAGCAGTCTGTATATCGCAGTATGTAGATTGGGAATTCGTCATAAACCACAACCGTATGTATGATCAACTACTGCCAGTGTGTAGCCTAGGCAGGATTAAAAGGCACAGATAGGTAGGATAACAGTCTGTATACAGGGCGTGTTCATGAACTAGGCTATAGGGTATGGAACGTTTATTAACCTGTTCACTACTAGGGTATATGGTATGGAACGTTAATTAACCCGTTCACTACAAGGCTATATGGTCTGGAACGTTTATTAACCTGTTCACTACTAGGGTATATGATATGAAAGGTATATTAACCATGTTACTATGGGTATATGTTATGTAGCGAATATAACCATTTCAGTAAAGGGTTATGTAACAAAGTGTTGTATGTAGCACTCTAAACTGTGTACTGTACAGTTTGTGTGTATGAGTATGTAATGTAGCATGTTATATGGTATGTAGAGTAAATCACCCATGGGGGTATATGGTGTGAAAGTTAAGGCCAACACTCAAACTCTTTGTTATTGGGCTAGTTGCACTGAGCGAAAAACAGCAGTCAGTGCTGGGATATATGTAGCTCAATGAACACTGCTTGAACATTGTTTATTAACCACTTCGTAGCGCAATGAAAAGTCGCAATTAACCCTTTTTGTATTAACCCCTGACACATGTCATGTGATGCTGTATGTGATAAGAGGTCAGAACAGAATCTGTTTGATTATGACGTAATTAAGCCCACTGCCCCAGTGTTTGTCTGTAAAAGACCATTGTAGCGCTAGTTTCGTTATGACAGGACAGAGAAAATTACACAGCGGGAATCCCGTGTTAATTGCACTGTGTGTGGCCATTGCCCCAGTCATTGGTAGACTGATAGAATGATAGGCTGATAGACTGATAGATAGACTGATAGGCTGATAGGCTGATAGACTGATAGACTGATAGGCTGATAGAATGATAGACTGATAGATAGACTGATAGGCTGATAGAATGATAGACTGATAGACTAATATACTGAAAGACTGATAGAATGAATAATAGACTGATAAATAGACTGATAAACAGATATACTGACTGATAGACTGATAGATAGACTGAAAGACTGATAGATAGACTAATAGACTGATAGATAGACCAATAGAATGATAGACTGACCGATAGACTAATAGACTGATAGAATGATAGATAGACTGATAGACTGATAGACTGATAAATAGACTGATAGACTGACTGATAGACTGATAGACTAATAGGCTGATAGACTGATAGACTAATAGACTGATAGATAGACTGATAGACTGACTGATATACTGACTGACTGATAGATTGATAGATAGACTGATAGACTGACAGATAGACTGATAGACTGATAGGCTAATTATCATTATGTATTGACCTGTTGGTATTTGGTTTAACCTGGTTATAGATATAGAGACCCACGTCACCCACCGAATGTACAGAGTGAGATGTAGATGTTTTGATTAATATGGGATATTAACCCTTTAATATTTATAGACTTCCCCATCTGATGGAGTCACTGTGAACCGTGTATGGTGGGGAATAAAGATACAGACTCATCTACAATTATGTCTAGTACTGTGTATCTATTCCATTCTAGATATTGTAACCATTTAACCAGTTACACCATTTCAATCTGTTACATATTACAACATGGACTGCCTAATAAGAAACTTGTCATTGGTGCTCTCCCAGATGCTGCATTATTGTTACCATGGGATGGCTAGCAATCCCTAATTATACACAACAAATCCAATGAATGATTGCAGGTAAAGTGCACACACACTGCCAGATCTCTCCCTCCTGTCACTGCAATGACATATCTATTTCCATATACTCTTCTCTATGGACACAATGGTTTCCAATGCACTCATTTGGCTTTGTGTATATTTAACCAATTTAAATGCCATCTATTATCGAGCAACCATAATCATTCCAAATGTATACGATTATAAGAAGATGATCTTCTGTTCTTTATTTATATTCTGGATTATTACCCTTGATGTCTATTCCATTGAAACATGTGAGGATAATAGTCCCCCTGTTCCATTATCTGTCATTTTACCGGGGGCTGCAGGGTTTTATAGTTGAACTGCCACCTATCTCTAGTTAGTGGCTGATTAAAATTGTAGGTACAGTGAGATAACAATCTGCAACAAATCCTTCTGACTAGAAGCTGATTCACAGACTCAATAGACTTATCACTAGTCAGTATTTCCCAACCTCCTTTGTATTTTTATGGCTTTGTTTGCCCATTAAAGCTTTTCTATACTCTAACTTGATAGTTGACATTTTTCTTTGTCCCAACATCAGTCCTCATCACATTCAACTGTCAAAGTCCATAAAACCTGTTCCAGTCCATCTTTCTACTGGTTAGCTCTGTGACACTGTTTATCTATGCAATCTGGTAAGCAAGAAAAACTTGTCTTTACTGAACAGATTCTATAAATCCCAGATACAAATGCAATGGCTTTGGGGGGAAATCCTTATCAGTTAAAGGGAATCATCTCTGGCTGTGGTTTTATATAAATATCATAGCATGTTACTTAGCCTGTAGGGTCTTGCTATCTGATGCTTGGCAGGTGATTAGTGGAATGTTTGATAGATTGGTTCAAATAGTCAGAAGCTTATATGTGCACTCACTGTCATTTAAATCAGATTTATTGTAACAGATGATTATTCATGAATTTATTTATTGGCAGGTTTGTAATCACCATTTCAGTCATGCTGCCTGGGTGCCAATAATCTATGGGGAAAAATGTATCCTTATATTGTTAATGCACATTTCTGTATATGATTCAGGTTATGCAAATATCTGTGTTGTACCCATCTGTCCTGTGTCTTACTTCCCTGTTAAATATGGTGGGAATACACATATGTTTATACAAATAAAATTGAAATATGTGTAATTTCATAATTAAAATATATATAATTATAGGTATATCCCATCACAGCTAACAAACGTGTAATGTAGACATACTAAAGTGTATATTGGTGTTTTATATTTATAAATAACAGTGTTAATCAAAGGATTAAAAAAATGATTTTAAAAAAATCAGAATACAGTTGCAAGAGATAATATCTGTGTCTATTTTAAAGAGATAAATACATACACAAACTCCTTAATTTTGATTAAATGCCACTTTGGTAAATGATTAGCCCAAACATTTACCAACAATGAAAACTAATGGACTTCTTGTGAAACAAGTGTATAACACACCTTCAAAAATGAACAAAACTCAAATGGCAATCATACTCATTTGTATTAACCCATTAATTCCTCCTGGTCCTATAGCTAACAGACTAAAGCCTCATACACACGTCAGATAATATTCGTACGATTTGCCCGATGAACGATTGTTCGTGCGATAATCAAATGAAAATTAAGGTGGAATGACCAAAAAAGATCAACGATTAACGACTATTGTCGGGTTTTTTCACGATCAACTTGGCGGATTTGTTCTGCTGGTTATCGTGTGTTTGTACATTCCTCTTAAGATAAGATTGTGTTTTCAGCTAGGGTGAAGTGCGCATGAGTCGCATAACTTGGACACGCGAGAATGCGAACGTCCGTACGTACACAGGTAAATAAATAAACGTAACTGATACGACCATCGCACAGCAAATTGCATTTGAAGACATATTGAATATTATTTACGTTCATAAACAAGTTAATGCGTACGAGCAAGAAATTATGTTCGTACAATTGTATTCAAACAATGATCGTACTTTATTATTTTCCCACCGGAAGGAAAACGAACATACTATACGTATTACGTGTTTCCTAAATTAAATGAAAACGTAAGTACGTATGTTATACTTCCATCTCAGTGAAGACACAGTTTTTTTAAAATTATCTTACAACTATCGTTTAAGTATGTACAGGTGTCATTAGTGTAACTATAGAACACGATGCGGTCGTTGATCGTTCGTATTGGAAATCGTACGAATATTATCTGACGTGTGTACGAGGCTTAAGTTACATAATTATATTCTAATTGAGGTTGAATAAAGACATACGTCCATCAAGTTCAACCTTTGCACCCTCCATTTTAACCTTGATGTGGTTGGAAGGCTTTTCATTCATGTGATCACAGTAATGTATACTGAAACCCCTTTGTTTATAAAGTATGCCAGTGTGCAGATAACATGATATTGTATGGGGCCTAGGAATGTGCATTGATTATCTTTTCTATGTTTGTACCCTCCATTTTAACCCTACCTAAAAAGGGAAAAACTTTCCTTCCTGACTCCAAATCACAATCGGAAACTATCCCTGGATCAACCAGAACTGCAGTATATGTATTAATACCAGTAATTTTTAATATTTTTTAGTTTTAGAAACTTATCTAGGCAACTTTTAAATCTATTCAATGAACTTGCCATTACCACATTTGCTAGAAGACAGTTCCACAGTTTCACCATTCTACCTGTAAAGAAACCTTTCCTAACCTGAAGATAAAACGTATTTTCTTTCAATCTTAAAGGATGTCCACGAGTCCTCTGATATGACCTATTAGTAAACAATGCATCATCTATTGGGGAGGGTGAGTATTAAAAGACATTATAGATTGATCCAATGGATTTCCTATTGGTTTATTATTGGTTGAAAGTTTGAGGGGGAAGATAAATTCAAACTCTGCAGTTGCAGAGTTGCAGTCACAATTTACTTTGGTGCTTGGACTGAACTATAACACTCTATACAATGTTATGATAAATATATCCAAAAAAATGCATAACCTTTGATTTAAATATCTTCCTGTATAAATTCATCAGAACAAATGGATAAAGAAAGCAGAAAAATGTGATAGTGTTATACAACAAATATAAGATGGATAATATCTGCCTTATCTTGATGTTAGATTGTACTATATGTATTTTTAATATGTATTTCTAAAGCCCTTCCAGTACAATCCAAAAGGTGGCGCGGTTGTGTGTGTGTATGTTTGTATGTATATATATATATATATATATATATATATATATATATATATATTCCTTCCTAATATCTAACAAATTGTCATGTTAGTGCCATGCCTGATGAATAAATATTATGCCATGTCTGAGGAATACATATAGTGCCATCCCTGATGAATATATATAGTGCCATTCCTGATGGATAAATATAGTGCCATGCCTGATGAATAAATATAGTGCCATGCCTGATAAATATATATAGTGCCATGCCTAACAAATACATATAGTGCCATGCCTAATGAATACATATAATGCCATGCCTAATGAATATATATAGTGCCTGATGAATATATACAGTGCCATGCCTAACGAATACATATAGTGCCATTCTTGATGAACAAATATAGTGCCATACCTGATGAATATAGTGCCATGCCTTTCGAATATATACTGTATAGTGCAATCTCTGATTAATAAATATAGTGCCATGTCTGATGAATACATATAGTGCCATACCTGATGAATATATATTGTGCCACGCTTGATGAATATGAATTTATATACTTCATCCGGCAAGGGCACTCACAGGACCTAATCCACCAAGCTACCAACTCCTCGTGTTGGAACTAGTCTGATCAATGCATTTTGGTCACAGCTCGGACCGTCATCAGGATCAATAGTTCCGGTTACTCTCACCATCTTAAAGGGGCAAGAGGCCATGCCCCCTGCACCCTTAACCCTTTGTGTGTAAAACCAAGCTAATAAAAAACACCATAACCACATACTATACATATTGCTAAAAACAGTTACCACTTAAAAATGTATAGAATATATATATATAGGATGCACTCCTGATATGACTGAACGTGGGCTGTCTAATATACATAGACGGTGCTAGGGTCAACCATATAAACTATAGCAAAAAGAACAAAAGGGACAAAGAATCCCAGTACCTAAGAAACAGCACGCACTTTTCGTTCAAAATTTGTGAAATAATTTATTGACACAGAATACACTAAACCCACCACCCACCTACTCCTTCTATTCCCATATATAAGCAAAAGATAAATAGGAAACACACCGGGCGTCCCCAGTCACATATGTAAACGGTCTCGTTGGGATGGCCCCAGACAGGACAGGATGGAACATTACAGAAAAATGCTGGTTGTGCACATAAGCAATGAGATGTCCAATGTTTCAGGCTGGTAAGTAAAATGTCCAGTGCATACAATAGCAGCTCAACCAAGCAAACAAACAGTATCTATAACAGTCTGGAACAAAGTTACCAATGAATCCCGGTCTGCCACGTGGTGATTACAATGTACGGAATGCAGAATAAATAGCAACAGTCTTACCTGGGACTTATGCACACTGATCGTCTCTCCTCCTAGTGAGCCTGCAGTGTCAAGTTCAGCATGGATCTTGGATACATATGCTCCTTAGCATTGGAGAGCTATTCCGTCCAGCTCTTCACCCGGTGGTCTTGGGAAAATCCCTCTGCTCTCCGCTCAACACAATTGCCGGTAGGTAACCGATGCCCTCTATCCAAGTCCAATCGAGGCCTCGGTAACCGATGCACGTTTCGTCTGGTATAGTTAGTTTCCAGACTTCATCAGGGTATCGCAATATTACCACGAGACCTCCATTTATATCATTAAGCCTGCTCCGGGAACAGATCCGTATGCAGGTGTTTTACTGATTAACCCTACCTCTGAAATTAACCATTTCTGGGTCTAATCACTAGCAGCATGGCTCTCACCTTGGGCAGATGTATGTCTATAAATACAAACACTTAGTGAAGCACAATCCCCACTCCATAATTTATCCAAATCAACAAATGTGCAATAGTAGGTTATCGCTCAAACATCTTGATCGGGAGTACTTTGGTATTACTTTAAATAGTTACTACAAAGTGCTTCATTTGGAGTCTACACCAACTCAATGGGCATTATTCGTTCCAAATAATTTTCTATGCATAGACTCAATTAATTATAAAAAGCACCCATAGTGGATACTATCATTTAATCCTACTGGTGCATCTGTTTGCAAATTATAAATCCAGAGACTCTCCGCCTGTAGGAGTCTTCTCTCAATGTTTCCCCCTCTCTGACCTAGGGTAATTTGCTGGATACCCATGAAGGTAAAGGTGACATCATTGCACTTGAGTTCTTCAACCATGTGTTTAGCCATTGCACTTTTGTCAGTAAGCTCCCTTTTAACTGCCCTCACATGCTCAGAAATTCTTGTTGTCAGCTTTGTTTTCGTCTGTCCGACGTATTTAATCCCACATTTACAGGTCAATAGATAGACAATTTGACACCTTTTGCATGTGATTAGCGAAGAATATGGTACCCTCCTGTCTCATTTACACATCCTGCATTTACTGCAGATTCTGTTTCCCAATGTCGGTGTTATACCCAACCAACTATGGATTCCTTTCGCTGAAGGTTTAAAGTGACCGGGGGAAACCATATCCTTAAAATTTTTCCCTCGTCTTGCTGTCATTTGGGGAAAGGGGCCCACTGCATTTTTCAAGTCATCATCCTCCGTGAGGGTGAGACAATAGTTCTCTAGGATCTTCTTCACCCATCTCCAATCTGTTTTAAAAGTAGAGATAAATCTAATTGGTTGTTCAATCACTTGTTTATTTTTATCTTTGTCTGTGGTCCCCTTATAATACAATAGTTTGGACCTCTGTTTGTTATGTGCAATCCTAAACCCCTTTTGAACATCTTTTTTCTTATAGCCCCTATCTAGGAAGCGCCTTCATTTCAACTGACTGTTCCAAAAATTTTGATTCTGTGGAGCAGTTCTGTCTAAACCTTTGGAACTGTCCCACAGAAATCCCCCTCAGGAGGCTATGTGGATGGTGGCTTGATGCCTGGAGTAGGGAGTTAACCGCAGTCTCTTTTCTATAAGTCTCTGTAACTAATGACCCATTATCTTAATGACCTTTAAGTCAAGAAAAGTTACTGACTCATGATCCCAATTTGCTGTTAACTTAATGTTCTTATTGTTGATATTAAGTTTATCTATGAATGTTTTTAAAAGCTGTTCGCTCCCACTCCAGATTATCAGCACATCATCCACATAGGTGACCAAAAGTGTGACATATCGTTCGATCTCCAGATCGTTTATGATTTCACATGCATCCATTTTTCCCATAGTCCCAGGTGGAGGCACGCAAGCCGCGCCCATAGCCATGCCTCTCACCTGGCGATAATACTAACCATTGAATAAAAATACAGTCTCCAAAATAAAGCGGAGGAGTTCCAGAGTAAAGACAGTATGGGCTCTAAGGTGTTCACCTCTAGTGTCCAAAAAGGTTCCACATGCTTGTAGGCCAATCCTGTGGGGGATCGATGAATACAACCCCTCCACATTTAACATAGCCAATATAACCTGGGGGTCCATAGTGATCCCATCCAATTTGCTCAAAATATCTCCCTTGTCCAAAATGAAAGAATCAAGATTATTGAGAAATGGTCTCAATATCTGATCTACTTAATGACACATGTGATCAGTGGGTCCATCGATCCCTGGTACGATTGGCCTACCTGGAGGGTTTTTCCTATTCTTGTGTACCTTAGGGATTATATAATAAGTTGGACTCCTAGGGTAATTGACAATCAAGTAATCCCTTTCTCTCTTACTTATCAAACCCTCGGTATACCCCTTATTAACCATAGTTCTGATGGCCTCTTGAATTTTTGGAAGTGGATTACTCGTCAGTCTCTCATATTGATCTTGATCAGTCAGCTGGCGTAATACTTTGGTTTCATACTGTTTTCTGTTCATTATTACTATATTTCCCCCTTTATCAGCCACCTTTATTACCAAATTTTGGTCATTTTGTAACTTCCTAAGTTCACATAATTCTTCCTTAGATAGATTGAAACTCGAGTCTACCGCCAAGTCTTTTATTTCTTGAGATACCAACTTTACAAAAGATGCCACATTCGAACAATAGCCAAGGGTAGGGAACCAAGTAGATTTGTATTTCAGTGCGAGGTTAGTTTGCTGGACATTTTCACTCTCCTGGTTTAACTCTTCTTCTACAGATAGTGGAGGATTCTCATTTAATAGATCCATAAGGATCGCTAGGGTCCTATTGTCCAGAAAATCCACACACCCCGCGCCCTTAACCCTTTGTGTGTAAAACCAAGCTAATAAAAAACACCATAACCACATACTATACATATTGCTAAAAACAGTTACCACATAAAAATTTAACAACAGTAACACATCAGTTATTGACACTGTAGCCCGCGCTGAAACAATGTGGACAGGATATATAACACCTCAATTAGGGGCACATTCTAGGCCCTCACATTACCAAACTAACCAACTATGCCCCACCCAGATAGGTCATGTATGACAAGACCATCCCAATGCTACTATACTGGACCAGCACCTGAGCATTTGAGTGCGTGGGATCCTGATGAATATATATAGTGCCATGCTTGATGAATATATATAGTGCCATGCCTAACGAAAACATATAATGCCATGCCTGATGAGTATATATAGTGCCATGCCTAACAAATAAACAAATTGCCATGCCTGAAGAATATATATAGTGCCTGAAGAATATATATAGTGCCATGTCTAATAAATACATATAGTGCCATGCTTAAATAATGAACATAGCTCCATGCCTGACAAATATATATATATATGTCATGCCTAAATACATTAAGTGCCATGCTTGATGAGTGTCATACCCAATAAATTCATACCCTATAATGCCATGTTTAATGATTTTATATAGTGCCATACTGGATGAAGAAAATATATTTTTCTTAAAACTGATGAATAAATATTGTGCCATGCCTTTCCAAATATATACTGTATAGTGCCATGCCTGCTGAATATATATAGTGCCATGTCGAATGAAAACATATAGTGCCATGCCTGATGAATATGTATAGTGCCATGTCTGATGAATACATATAGTGCCATGCCTGATGAATATGTATAGTGCCATGTCGAATGAAAACATATAGTGCCATGCCTGATGAATATGTATAGTGCCATGCCTGATGAATATGTATAGTGCCATGTCGAATGAAAACATATAGTGCCATGCCTGATGAATATGTATAGTGCCATGCCTGATGAATATGTATAGTGCCATGACTGATGAATATATATAGTGCCATGCCTGATGAATATGTATAGTGCCATGCCTGATGAATATATATAGTGCCATGCCTGATGAATATGTATAGTGCCATGCCTGATGAATACATATAGTGCCATGCTTGATGAATATGTATAGCTCCATGCCTGACAAATATATATATATATATGTCACGCCTAAATACAAATACATTAAGTGCCATGCTTGATGAGTGTCGTACCCAATAAATACATACCCTATAATGCCATGTTTAATGATTTTATATAGTGCCATACTGGATGAAGAAAATATATTTTCCTCAGAATGTCTTGCTTCAGCTTTTTAGCAGCAGGTAACCAGGTCTTAAACACACGCAAATGGGTTTCTGTAGTACCAGTTATAATTCTATTACTTAATATCCAACATAGATTTCTAGCTGTGGAATGGCTCTTGGTGAATGGCCCTGTAACTAAATTTTTTTGTCAGTTTTTGGGTAATCCAAAGCATGTTGGTATTTAACTTTTAGTTAATTAAAGATAATTAAACTGAAGAATGTGGCCCCACACTACCTTACATCCCAGCTCCAAATGATTCTCCTGTAATGTTCCTCCAAAGTCCAGAAAACTGACCACCAGGAGCCTGGCAGAGTCCATATAGGACTCTGCCTCCTGTCTCCCCTCCGGGAGAAAAATGTCATGTGCACTGCAGCCCTCCATGACTCCCTTTCCCTCCTGTTTTCCTCTCTCTCCCCCAGGGCTGGATTATCCACAAGGCACCCGAGGCAAGTGCCTGGGGCCCGGATGCCTGGGGGGCCCATTGGCAGCTGTCCAGGGGCCCCTGTATCAATACAAATTTTGGGCAATATTGGGCATGAGAAATAATGATGAATGATTACCGTAACCTGCTCTGTAAGTCTGTATACAGTATATCTGTATTCTGTAGCACCGGCCGCTGCTGTAATCCGGACCAGGGGCCCAGCCCTGACATCCAATGAGGACTTCAGAATGAACTAACCAATCATTCATCATTGGTGGTTCAGTTCCTTGGCTCGACGTCAGGCCATTGGCGCAGCGCATCACTGCCGTGCGCCTGCGCGAGTGCGCACGTAAAGTTCTGTTTTCCGCTGCCAAGTCCAAGTGCCACTGGCTGCTGCTGGGCTGGGTTCGAGAAGAGGCATGCTGCGCAATAGTTCCTAAGTAAGTTGTACTTGCTAGAGCCTAGACCGGGTGACTAGTGCACACCAGTGCCATCAATATAATATTATGCAAACAGGAAACTTAAGCTGTATGCCCTGCAGGAATTGGGGGGGGGGGGGGGGGCACTGGTGGTGCAATCAATCAGACAATCAGATGGGAATCATGGGATACATATAGCATTATCCAAAGCTGTATGGTAGGGGGAGATATAAAAATGTGTGGTGCCAGGGTCCAGGGGGACTCCAGGAGGGGGATATGCGGGTGGTATCAGGGAGGTGTGCTGGTGGTGTCAGTTCTGGATGTGCTGGTGGTGCCAGGGATATGTGCTGGTGGTGCCATGGGGTGTGCTGGTGGTGCCGGGAATATGCGCTGGTGGTGCCAGGGGGTGTGCTGGTGGTGCCAGAGGGTGTGCTGGTGGTGCCAGGGGGATGTGCTAGTGGTGCCAGGGGATGTGCTGGTGGTGCCAGTTGGGGATTTGCTGGTGGTGCCAGAGGGGATGTGCTGGTGGTGCCAGGGGATATGTTGGTGGTGCAAGTGAAATATACTTTTAGCGTTTAATGGAACGTTAGAGGGGGCCCCAAAAATCTGACTTGTGCCTTGGGCCCCATTTGGTCTTAATCCAGCTCTGCTCTCTCCCTAGCAAAAAACACCTTTTCTGTAGTGTAGGGCTCCCTCCCCCACCCCCAACCGCCATAGTAATTTTTGCATAAACTCCTCCGAACTCTACTTACATTACCTCTCTCCTCCAATGTTCTGGATAGCCGGAAGCCACGTCTGTGATTGGCTGCCTCTCAATTGGCTGCCGGTCTGGCCCCCGGCTTGCAGTTTCATGCAAGCAGAGGAGCGGGACTGAATGTCGGAGGAGAGAGGTAATGTAAGTAATGATCGCGGGAGTTTCTGCAAAAATTACTATGGCGGTTGGGGCTGGGGGACTGCGTCACTGCTTCACTGTGTTGTTTCCTTTAAAGCAGACAGGGATACTGTGTTTATTGAAAATTCTTCTTAATTTCACAGGCTGACCATGTTCTTTCTCCTGTCTTGCTTTCTCCCTTCACTTTTGGTATTCGTGTTATTTTCTTTCCATCTTCCCCTTTTGCCAAAGGCCAAGTCCAGATATTCACAAGTTCTAAAGGCTCCTTTGCAGGGGCGTCTCTAGACTTTTTGTGACCTGAGCCAAAATTCCAAATGCCGCTCCCCCTAAACATCTCCGGGTGTGTGGATCGCGCCGCTGGAAGGGGTGTGGCTTTGTCCGGAACAGGGTGTGGCTTTGTCCGGAAGGGGGTGTGGATATGCCCAGAAGTGGGTGTGGTCATGGGGTAGATCCCCCAGACAAACCAATCTACCGTAAATACCTTTCTGGGTGAAGAATTGTGGCAAAATTTTACCATAACTTTAAGGTGCCCATACGCATGTGACCTCGGTTGCAAATTCACAATGGAATCTGATTGTGAGTTTCCCCCGATGTGCGCATACACATAAACGGTGTTATTTGCTCCCTATACTGTAGTATACCTGATGATCGCCCAGTAAAATGAGTCAAAGCACAAGATAGTAATGGGTATTATTAGGTTCTTCTGCATACAGAGATTTACTACTTCAGGAGCATTGATTTAATAGCATTAGGAAATGCTCCTTTCTTTCCCCTAAAGCATCTTGTATTTATTTACAATCAACCTTGTAATAAATAAATGGTAAGCAGGGCCAGTTCTAGCCATTTCAGTGCCCCCTTCCCAACTATAACTGGTATCCCCAAGCACCTTTTGTAATAATCTTTGCATAGATTAGAAAACTCAGCCAAGGTGATTTTACTGTTTGCAAACAGAGAGGCTACATAAAACTAGATTGACAACACCGTATTGTTCTATGGCTGATAAGGATCCCTGTCTTTTAAAAGACAATAAATTTAATGGCGCAATTTGCTTAGGTTTCTTTGCCTAAAAACAGCCTTTAAAGGCATGTCCACCCCTTTTAAAAATTTTTGGTGTTTAGTAGGTCTTCCTCCCCCAGCCCCAAACCCTATAATAGATTGTTCAGAAACTCCCCCGATCATTACTTACCTTACCTCTTTTCTCTGGCGTACTGTCCCGGCAAGCAGGGGGACGGACCAGCAGCTGCATCCGTGATTGGCTGAGAGGCAGCCAATCACGGACACGGCTGCCTGCAGTGGAGAATGCCGGGGGAGAGAGGTAAGGTAAGTAGAGTTCGGGGGAGATTATGTAAAATCTATTATAGCGGTTGGGGCTGGGGGAGGAAGATCTACTATATACCAAAGGGGTTTGTAACTAGGGGGAGCGAGAGCGAAACGGGAGGGAGGGGGGGGAGGGCTGCAGTGCGCATGACAGGAGGTTCTATTTGGAGTCGTATATGGACTCTGCTAGGCTCCTGGTGGCCAGTTTTTGGAACTTTGTGGGACATAGCAGGGCAGCCATTTGGTGCAGGGATGTAAGGTAAGGATTTTATTACACTACAGAGTGGGGCCAGTAGTGGGTTACATTAAAGTTTTGGGGCTGGACATGCCCTTTAAGGTAAGATAATTGCATTTCCAAAAATTTCAGAAAAAAACGTATAGTCCCCTTCATTTTAATTTTTTTTTTTACCTTTGGTTTTCCTTCCATTATAACAGCTGCTTTCCTGGTCCCCGTGTATCCTGCTTATCTGCTCTGTTTTTTTATGTAGTTCTTTCTCTCTTTATTGATAGTTATTTATTGCTTTATCATTGCCTAGATACTAGATACATTTATTTCATAGTTTTGTTAATTAATGACAGTCTTATTCTGTCAATATTCAGAGTATATCTTTGTTTTATTTTTTTATTTAGCCACACCAATGTAATTGTATGCATTTCTTTCTTGTTAATATCTTGTGTCTACAAATATACAGTATTTGTTGTGTCCCCTTGTAATTGTGCCTTGAAAGTTGACGGGAGTGTCAGTCACACGCATTGCAAGTGTTTAACTATTTACTAAGAGTTCATTGTTTTAGGATTTGATGTTTTAAGAAATGTTAGTTTTCATCTACTCATAAAATAAACAAAGGTGCAACATGGAGAAGTATACATACATAGAGAGACATGCAAACAATAGAGATAGGCCCAAAAGAAAAAGAGCATATAGCAAGAAATAAAAAGTGAGAGAATCACATTGAAAATGTAAAAAGCACTGTTGGTAATATGAAATTCGTGTCATGGAGAAGAATGGTATGTGTGTATGCAGAGCTTCGGAAACTTCAAATGATGTACAATTGCTGCAAGCAATAGATTATCAAAATGGGCAATAAATAGGCAGATGAGATTCAATGTTGATAAATGCAATAAATGCTAACTTAATCTCTGTTAGAAAAACAGTAATTAACTGTTTGTCCAAATCGGACGAAAGAGCGCACCCGAAAAAAACCACGGCTGATCGTGTGGTCCTCTGTGGCAAACTTTCGGCTGCGGCTAGTTTTGCTGCAACTGACAGTCCTTTGACCTAGCTGACTGGTCAGAAGTCCCAAATGGTTGATCAGGGCCAAGAATTGAAAGGTGTTGAACTGACTGTTTATCGTCCAGACTGGTCTCCACTATATGCTTAAAGGGAATGTCCAGCCCCAAAATTAAAATTTAACTCACTTCTGGCCCCACAGTACAGTTTAAAAAAATACTTACCTTACATTCCTGCTCCTTATGGTTCCCCTGTACTCCATGTCCGAAGTCCAGGAAACTGAAGAGTAGTGACTGTCTTCCTGTCCAATGGTCTCCTCTACCTCTCTTGTCTCCGAGATGGATGGTGACATGCGCAGAGGAGCCCTTTCCCTTCCTCCCTCCCGATCCCTCTCTTTCAATCCTTCACCTTGAGTAAAAATATTCATCTATATTGCAGGGCATACCCTCCCACCCCCAAACGCTATGTTAGAAGTTTAAAAATAGATTACAAACTGTACTTACAGATCCTCGTTCCAGCGTCTTCTCTATTGCTGGCTGCCGCAGCTGTGATTGGCTCTCAGCCAATCACAGCCGCAGCTACCGGTCCAGCCTCCTGCTTGCAGTTCTGGCAGGCAGGGGAGCTGGACCAGAACACACTGGAACGAGGAGCTGTAAGTTGAGTTTGGAATTTATTTTAAAACTTCTAACATAGTGATTGGGGGTGAGAGGGTATGCCCTGCAATATAGATTAAGGTTTATATGGAGGGTGGAGATGCCCTTTAATATATTCTTTGATGGTATCCCTCATACACCTTCTCTTGAAGGTCCGTATGGATCCTGCCAGGTGCTGCTGAAGTACCACTGCCAATGGTATCTGTATTCAGAAACATATATAGAATCCACAGCGCAAACCAGTCTTAACAAAATGTGTTATTTATTACACACGTGACATTTCGGTACCAGTCTCAAGAAATTACCATACTGGCACTGAAACATCACGTGTGTAATAAAAAACAAATTTTGTTAAGACCGCTATGCGCTGTGAATTCTATACATGTTTCACTATATGCTTAAGACTCATCTCGTATTTTATAACCAGGGACGCCTGTTTTTTCCATATATTTGTATGGCTTTATATCTTTACTGTGTTGTGTACAGTGGGTATATTTGATGGGAGTAGGCAAGCTTGTGAGTCCTTATTTAGGAGACTGTTCTCCTTTTGATATATTGATATAAATCTAATCTATCCAATGCTTAAAAATATGCATTTTCTGGATGGCGGTTCCAGCCTTGAAATGTTCCTCCGACGTTTCTGAACATTCATTTTGCAATCGCAAGTTGAACGCAAAAAATAAAGAGTCGGGCGGTTCTTAATACATCCTACAAACACCGGGGGAAACGTTGGAAGGAATGTCTTCAGAAAATATCCTAAATAAAATATGCAGATAAATATTGTTTATGAAGTATTGCTTACACTGTTAATCTTGTGGGAGTTCTTTATAGTTTACTGAGAATTTTTTGTTTGCTATAGCAACCGATGCAGAAAAAATAACTTTGGTTAGACTCAAAGAACTCATATTTCTTTTGTGATTTTTAAACCCAGATATAATTTCTTTAATCCGGTGGAAACACTGTCCCTTTAATACATGATGCCCTAGGCATTCTGCGAAAAATACTGGTATCTTGTTACTTCCTGATTCATTTCATTTTCTTTTGTGTTGCAAGCATGGCTCTCCCTTTGGCTTTAGATTAAATGAAGAGCTATTTTCATTGCTAGATTTGCATTAACAATCAAGGTGATTTTGCAGATATTTTATTCTTAAAAGAAAACAAGTCATATCAAATAGAATGTGCTCCGAGGGGCGCTGCCTGTTATCTATAATATATTCCATATTTGGTGGCTATTTATCAAATTTCCTGCACTGTAAAACCAAGAAAACTGGATCATAACCAAATATCTCTCAGGGAAATATAACAGATTTATTTATTTCCAAGTAATGCAATGATCAAAGCAAATACATTTTTCATTAGATAGTTCTACTATAGAACATTGTAAACCATCACAAATAGAACTGATGTCAGTGTTAAAAGGAAAAGGGAATTTAAAAAAAAAATTCCAACACCCAAGTAATCTGTTATTTCTTTTGAAGTTTACTAAAATTCATCTTGTCCTTCAAGCAATGAGGGGGTAAGAAAGAGAGTATACCAATTTGCTGCATTTTCCCTTTCTGTGGCCCAATGAGAGTTCAGCCATACTCTTTGATCAGCTGTGTGGATTACTGATCCAGTGGCACTGCAGAGGAGGTGGTCCTTAGCACTAGCAGACATGTGGCAAATTTGGACAATGTAGCAGAAACGACAGAAATGTCAGGGCTGGATTTATAGGTTTTTTTATCCCCTAGGCCAGCAAGATTGTGCTGCTCTCCATTTACACCTATTTAAAATCATGGTTATTCAATAAAAGTTCTTATCGTTAAAAATGGTGCTAATTTTGCCCAACCAATCAGATGTTAGCTTTCAGGTGTTAAATAATATCTAATTGGTTGGGGGCAAAATTAGCACCATTTTTAAAGATCAGAACTTTTATTGAATCTCCCTGATACAGCAAGGCAGTTTAAATGACAATAGTGCAAAAAAACTGCCATTGGTAGACTAACAGGCCAATATGCTAATACACTAATATGGAGTTAGCGAACCAGTTAGCGTGACTTTATCTCCATAAATTTGCCCAGCCCCTTAGTGTCTAATTAGTGACAAAGGTACAGTAACAGGTAATAATAAATGGTGAAGCAAATTATTGCCACTGGGACCACAACAGGTCAAATTAATGACACCAGTGCAGTAAATGGAAAATGAATGACACCAGTTAAGCAAATCAATAACATTGGTGCAGCAAAATGGCAAATTTATGACACTCATGCAATAACTGGCAAATTAATTACACTGATGCCACAAACTGGCCAATTAATGACACTAGTTTAGCAAAATGGGAAATTAAAGACATTGGTGCAGTAAAATGGCAAATTTACAGTACGACACTGGTACAGACTGTAACCTGGCAAATTAATGAAACCAGATTACTAACTGAGAGATTAGTGGCATCAGATCAACAAACTGGTAAATTAATGACAGTGGGGCAGCATAATACTGACAAATTAATGGCACTGGTACAGCACATTGGCAAATTAATGACACTAGTGTTGAAAACTGTCAAACCAATTACACATGTACTGTAACTGGCATATCAAATATAATGGTGTTGCAAATTGGCAAACTAATTACACTGGTGCCAAAAACTGTCAAATTAATTAAACTGCAATATAAACGCCCAGATTTGTTTGGTACTAATTTATGGTGGGGTATTTGAGGGATTTTGTGTATTTACATCTAATAAACAGTCAGGGAGACTCAATAAAAGTTCTTATCGTTTAAAATGGTGCTAATTTTGCCCCAACCAATCAGAACTTATGTAACATTTGAAAGCTAACATCTGATTGGTTGGGGCAAAATTAGCACCATTTTAAATGATAAGAACTTTTATTGAATAACCCCCAGTGTTTTTTAATGACTTTATAGTTAGAAGGTTTTTTCTATGCATCATTATTTATATTTTTCCTCATCTATGTTCTGAGGCTACCATTTCCCTTGTTATGCCCATGTGAGTGCCTCTGGGGATTTCCAGAGTAAATTAATGACACCTTAATGATGTTGGTGCAGCAAAGTGCCAAATTAATGACACTGGTGCAGCAAAATGGCAAATAATGGCACTGGTGCAGCAACCTGGCAACCTGGCAAAGAACGCTGGTATAGTAACTGGAAAATGTATAATTGAGGTTTGTACTGTGTTATTCATAAGTAAGAGAACATCTCAGCCTCACTTGGAAATAGAATGGCATTTGTAACTGTTAATTAATGAAACTGGTGAAGAAAAATAGCAAATATTCAGAATGACTTGTACAAGAATCTGTGGCAATTATGTACCCTGGAAAATCCCAATTAGCATATCACAGCCAAGTGTTAAGGGCGTGATTGGATAGTGGCTAAGAGGTGTTATAGGAACGCCCAGAGTAAGGTGTCAAAACAGCATTGTACTCTGGGTGTTCCTACAACACCTTTCAGCCACTATCCAATCACGCCCTTAACACTTGGCTGTGATATGCTAATTGGGATTTTCCAGGGTACATAATTGCCACAGATTCTTGTACAAGTCATTCTGAATTGAGAAAGCCAGTCGGATGACTAGTGAAACGTCTTCAAGAACTAAACTTCAAGTCCAGTTGATCTAATTGAATACAACAGATATACCATGACCTGGATGAATGAGAACCTTCACAAGCATGTTACTGGTACAGTTAGTGTCTGGGTGTTAGGGCACACCAGGAAATCTGAGACCAGTATTACCTTTCTCTGTGTGAAGGGTATTATATCAGGGACAGTTATATTATTGTTATCTATGCGTGGGCATTTATACTATCTTTCTCTGTGTTGGGGCACTTATATTAACTTACTCTATGTAGGGGGCACTTATATTGTCAGTGGGGGGAGCACTTTTTAATTTAGCCATGCCCACTTTTGCAGTGAGTACTATGCTCAACAGAGGAAGTTTTACAGTAAAGGTACAGTAACTAGCAAATTTAAGGCAGTGGTGCAGCATACTGGCAAAATGAGACAGTCAAAAGATGACCTACTGTATTACCTCCGTTCCCTTTATGGCGTTGTGATGACACAACTGAGGGCAAGGGGTCAAAAGCTGTTTCCTAGAACAGGAAAATGGAAACGGGGCAGCAGGGCATAGACGACCTAGGTGAAAAGGCTAGGGCACCATTCAAATGTATTCAAATTTTTTTAATTCAAATTCCGGGTTACACAGACAAAACTTACCTAACAACACTCCACTCGCAGAGTCTCTTCAGCAGATGGCCCAAGGTTGAACATTGTAAATGGTAAATTTTATAATGAAAAAAGTGTAGTTAACAAATAATATAAGGATATTAAAAGTCACCATGGAATTCCTTGACCTGAATAACGTTTTGTGGTATGATATTAAAGAAGAACCCAATGCCTATTGTTAGTGAGGAGAACCCAATGCCTATTGCTAGTGAGGAGAACCCAATGCCTATTGTTAGTGAGGAGAACCCAATGCCTATTGTTAGTGAGGAGAACCCAATGCCTATTGCTAGTGAGGAGAACCCACTGTTCTGAATCTGTTGCTAGTGTGGAATCTATAGAGGTGGAAGGAGTTTTACAGTATACAGAATGTGTAGATTTGTGATTTCTGTTTTATGCTCATGTTATTTTATGTAACTATTGAAAACACCACACGCATGTGCATTACACATGACACAAGAGCAGTCAGTATCCATGTACTATGTATATATCACCACTGCAGGATTTCACTTCTTCTTGAAGCTGATTAGTAGCCGAGGGCTGATAAAATCCCATTAAACAGTTCATCATTATATGTACTTCTAGAAATTACCTTTATAAAGGATTTCTATCAATATCTATGGAAGATGTTGGTGATATATAAATCCATAATAATAATATTAACTTCCCCAAATACTTACTAAATCCAGTTTATATACTGACTGGCTCCTATTATCAAATACAATTGCCTGCCCCTGTTTTAATCTACATGTATGGATAAAACTTGAGCAGAACAAGCAAACGGGGTACCGTTTATAATATTTATAATATTTTATTCTTTATTTCCGTTTTATGTATTGAAGGTCCTAACATTGATATGGATTTCAGCATTTATCATTGAAAGTATCTATAATATTCCTACTAGAGATGGGCTTAGAACCGAACCCATATCCGAGTTCGACCTGGACAAACTATTAGAGCTTTCCGAACTACAAATTGTTTAGGTTTTCTGAACTCGCGGATGTATTTTCGGTAATTAGCGAATTTACGTACCGTTCGCTAACCATCGATCTCGCCCATAACCCTGGAACATACCGCTTCTACGATAACCCTCAAATGTGGCGCTTCTATGATAACCCTCAAATGTTCCATTTCAGTGATAACCCTCAAATGTATCGTTTGAATTCAGTAACCCTCAAATGTAATGTTCGACTTTCTGTAACCCTCGAATGTATCGTTCAGTAACCCTCGAATTGATGATAATCCTCGATTGTAGCATATGGAAACCCGACAATTACCCGATCATGGGGAAGTGTGTGTTTAAATGCGTTTTGGTGATATTGACATGTTCCATAGACCTGAGGATGGGACAGGGCGTCCCGAAATGTCGTTTTTGTTTTTCACAATAAATCTTTGGATTCACCATTAATAGTGTGCTCCCCTATATATTCTAGTGCTTAAGAATTGTCTGGCCATAGGAGTGGAGGGCAGGGGAACCGCACCTACAGATTTGTTTGGCATAAAGCCAACAGCGGTGTGCTGGAGTGTGATCTGGACTGCTTTGCATTTCCCAGCTGACAGAGCCATTCATAGTAAGTTGCCATCGTTTATTTGTAATTAATCCACACTATTTTCTCTTATTCATTTTAATGGGTTTATTTCCGAACTATAGAACTTTAGAACATTTGCTAAATTTCTATAGTTCTGAAACGAACCTGAACTTCAGAAGGTTCGCCCATCTCTAATTCCTAACATGGTAAGTGCATTACCCACCAAATCCAAATAAATAAAAATTGAACACAGCGCCTTAACGCCTATCCTGGGTAGCAATACACATGAGGTTTCATGGAGGTTTATTGGCTAGAACGGGGGTGTAAACTTAGACCGGCTTAGTAGGTTGCACCTTCATATTTTGAGAATTCTGAATTGAGAAAGCCAGTCGGATGACTAGCGAAACGTCTTCAAGAACTAAACTTCAAGTCCAGTTAATCTAATATACAATTAGATTAACTGGACTTGAAGTTTAGTTCTTGAAGACGTTTCGCTATATATCTGTTTCGCTATATTTCGTATATACAACAGTTTCGCTATATTTCGTATATACAACAGATATACAATGACCTGGATGAATGAGAACCTTCACAACATATTGAGAAGTTACCTACGGCCCTAACACTATCTTTCACATTGTGTTGTTCATGATTAGTATACCTACCAGCCTTCATTCACTCGTTCCCGGCCTCTTATGTTGCTCCACCAAACAAAACCGCAAAAGGGGCTGGACTGGCAGCTGCTGAAATGTCACAGTAAATATATCGCGGGGGGGGGGTTTAGTATTCAGTACTGTGAGGGGTGACAAAATGTTCATCTCAACTTATGGATTCAGTGTTCCTGCTATAGACTTTATAGCACTGATCACTGACTAATTTCTAGTTACTTAGGAAGGGAGCAGAGCAAGAATCTTTAAATCAGAGTGAACAGAATAGTCTTACATGAAGTATAAAAGCTAAAATTAGTCATGCAAGAAAGCTTAAATTGGAAATTAAATGGAATGTCCACCCCTCTGTACAGAAATCTATATCTTATACAATACCCCCCAAAACCTGGACATCGTTTTATTTAAACTCTTTAATTCAGCTCCCAGGGATATTATACTTACAAGCTCCTCGATCCAGCGCCGCTTCCGGGTTCCTCACTCTGTCTCCACTGCGGCTGCTGTGTACTTTTTGTGTTCCCGAGCAGCTGCAGTGGAGACTGCTCCAGGAATGGCAGTCAATGATTGGCCGTGACTGCCTTAACCGGACGTGCAGAGCCGAATCGGAGTATTGAGGAGGAGATTGTAAGTATAATATCTCTGGCTAGAAGCTGAATTTAAGAGTTTAAATAAAACGATGTCCAGGTTTTGGGGGGTATTGTACAAGATATAGATTTTTGTACAGAGGGGTGGACATTCCCTTTAAATACTGTGATTGCTGACCGGCAGCAAATCACAGATGCGGCTGCCGGTCAGGCCCCTCTCTGCTGTTTCCAGTTAGAAGTGAAGAAGATAGTCGCGGGAGCAAAGGGACTGTAAGTAGATATTGGAAAGGGTTTTTTTTGTATTATCATGGCGGTTGGGGGTGGGCAACCCAAAGGATCATAATATTAAAACTAAGTTTTTAAAGTGGACATGCCCTTTAAAGCTAATTCATAATTGGCTTTAAAAGTGGACTGGATATTTCTCTAAAACTGAAAAATATTGAAAATTACTGGTATTAATACATATTGTCTTGGTTGATCCAGGGATCCTTTCCAGTTGCCATTTGGATTCAGGTAGGGTGTAAAGGTTGGACTATATACACATATGTCTTTATTCAACCTCCATCACTATATCACTTTGTAATATTCATCATTTAAAGTAATACAAGCAGCTATATAATTATTGTTTTGTTCATGGATTGCTTATGGGTGGCTGACCCTGAAGTTTGCTGGCACAGTGCTGGCATGGAAATGAAACACAGTGTCCCTGGGGGAAAGTATCCTCTATTATTATTCTTATCAGTACTTTAGTAATACGATTTATCATTTTATAATACATAAGGGCTACATTTTATAATGGGAGTTATGTAACTTGGGGATTATCATTCGGCTACATAGCTGGGTGATAATTATTAGAAAATATTCCACCGTTGTTCCTGTTTAGAGGAGAAAGAAGAGAAAGTGACCCTTTCCCCATCAGCCAAAGATTCACATTTCTTAGAGGATGGGGGTGGAGCTGGATCCTACCCTTACTGTAACAAGCAGCCTGGAGGAGTGGAGCTTGAAAATGATAAGTAGGCTGCTTAAGAAGAATTCCTGGGAGCACTGCAAGTCTGCAACAGAGATGAAAACTCTTTGGGAACTTTGTGTATTTCTATCTCTTTGTCCATCTATCTGTCCCTATATCTATTTATCTGTTCCTATCTCTATCTGTCCTAGAGATGGCCGAACTTTCGAAAGTTTGGTCCATTTTCAAACTTTCTAACTATATGGAAAGTTCGAAAGTTTGAAAACGGACCCATTAAAGTCAATGGGAGTCAAATAGTTTGAAAAGTTCGAATGAAATACAACTAAAATATCAATGGTAACTTAATGTAAATGGCTGTGGGACCTGGGAAATGGTCTGCGGAACATGTTCAAATATCCAGTCGAAAACTCTCATGCGCGCTACTTTCGAGCTCTCACGTTCAAACATTCGATATTCAATATTTTCTCGCGTATTGGTATAATAGACATTTTATTCGCATATCCGCATGCCTCGAACATTCGATAATTATCGAAAGTCTGCAAAATATCAAAAATCCGAGTCCAGGATAGTTTGAGAAAGCCGAGTCCGTTGGAACTTGAATAGTTCGGAGTGAACTCGGGTTCTCTCTCTAATCTCCCTAATCTGTCCCTGTCTGTCTATCTGTCACATTCTGTCTTTCTGTCTATTTATCTATATGTCCCCATCTATATCTGTTTCTTACTGTCTGTCTTTCTATCTATCTATGTATATACCTATGTATCTGCCCATACCTAGTTGCAAGATATAAGACTTACCTGAAATGCTGCACAATATTGTGTTACTTCTCTTTCTGCTTCTAGCTAGCAACTGTCAGTCATGGATGTGTCTGTTGAAATCATAGCCAATGAATGAATGCTATCTCCCCTAGCTGCTTCCTCTGAGCATGTGTGCAATACCTCTGCATCTCCTCTTCCATTCTGCTTAATAAAAACTGTCTTCCAGCAGCAGTGGTAATAGTGAGTTTATTGGATAGTTTTATAAGGGGTCTGGGTTAGTTTCTAAAATGAAAAAATATTGAAAATTACTGGTATTAATACATATACAGGGAGATTTAATATGAGTCAAATGCGTGTAAAACCCATGTTAACCTAAAGTTATATCAGGTTAACGTGTGTTTTATACAGATTTTAAGGCACAGCGCCATTTAAAAACGTTTTTTACTGATACAAAACCCCTTTGGTTAAGTTTTGTGCTACCTCGTAGTGCGAAACTTAACCGGGGTCAGTATGAGGGCTTTCATCTGGCACAACCAGAACTTCATAGCTTTACGCAATCCCAAGATGCAATACCAGGCGTAATCTTGTTTACATCTGGTATTGCATCGCAGGATTGCGCAAAGGTAAGTAACGCTCGCTTAACATGCTTATTCTGTTGGGTGGATTGGGATATCTGTTGATACCCCCTCTGCTCTTTTTTTTAGCGTAGGGACTCTAGTGGCACCTGATAGGGATATTCAGTTTATAGATATATTGCTTATCTATCTAGATCTGCCTGCAACAATTGCATATCATCTGTAGCTTTTAATGGTTGACAAAGTTTTGTATTGTCTGCAAACAATACCTACTTCTAAATAATTAATAAACAGAATTATAAGTGGCCCCAAAACAGAACCCTGCAACACAACACTAATTGACAAAGCACCATTAACAACTAATCTCTGCATCCGATCCATCAACTAACTTTCTATCCATGTACAAATGTGCCGCCCAACAGACCTTCGCTTGTACATAAGTCACCTATGGGGGACTGCATCAAAAGCATTAGCAAAATCCAAGTATACTACATCAACTTCTATGCCAGACTTCTACTCACTTCTTCTTAAAAGCCAAGCAAGTTTGTTTGACAAAATCTGTTTCTCATAAATCCATGTTGATTACTACATATAGGGTCAGTCCTCGGAACATACTCTAGAATATGTTCCCTTATCAAATTTTCCAGTATCTACTCCACCACTGTTGGAGTTAAATTCACTCCTTTTTCATTTTTGAATATTGGAATTACATTACCTTTTTTCCAATCAAGAGACAGGTTTCTAGACATGAGGTTTGTATGACTTTGTATGACTTTTTTGCAATTTGATATTGTACAGCACTGCGGCACCAAGCTATATAAATAAACTATACATACATACATACATGAGGGAATCTGAAAAAATAAAAAACAATGGCCTGGATAAAACTGAACCTAGTTACCTAAGAACACAAGTATATATTTTATCCGGTTCAGGAGTATACATTTAGATGCGAAATGTTTTAAAACCCCTTTAAAAACAATCCACTTCTGTTCAGTATCTTTACGGGAGAATATTCCCATTTGAGTCTTGGCCAACCATTCTGAAACTGGGAAGCTTCTAAACAAATCTTGGGGTTGCTGCTTTAATTCAGTACAGCAAGAAATCAGTTAATGCTGGGGCAACTATGTTAGCTATAAGGAGGGGGCTCTGTCATACATTTTTATTCCACCCCCTAGTAGCGGTGTTGCCCTAGGCCACAGCCTAGGTATCCTAGTAATAAATATGTAATGCTTTGCTTTTTTGCTTTTGTTCTATTTTTTTTTTTTTATAATATAAAAGAGGAGTTTACATGGCAGGAATAGCCATAGAGAGTTAAAAGATACATTAATAATGGAGGTTGCTTTGCAAATTATTTGCCTTTACTATTTTACTGTTTTTCTTAAGAAAATATTAAAAATGTTACACACTAAATAGTTTCAACTTTTAACAGGGTGGTGGAAACATTTCTAGCCAAGGTAACAGGCAGGTGAATAACAAAGGTTTAGGCTGCACCCCCCGGCAGAACATAAGATTGCCCCCTGACCCAAGTCCATAACAACTGTGGATCATCTGCTCCCCGCCCACCACTCCACAACCTTTTGCATAAGAGAGGAAGTGAAATATATGAATTCTACATTTCTTCTACATTTTTATAATTTTTTACATTTACCTTCCCAATTGTAGCTGTTGTATTGATGCCGAATGTTTAGCCTTGAGGAAATGTGAAATCTTGCCTCCCATTGACTATAATGGATTTTGAAGGGGAAATTTCAGTTTTGTGAATATTGTTGGTTTTGACACTTATTAAACAAATACGTTCAAACAATTCCTATGCCATATTATTCTATTAAAAATTTACTTTTTTTTTACTTTCATGTCAATCTCTCCTGCCATTCAATCTCCATCATTTATTTCTCTACCAAATATGCTTGTTTGGTAACATAGGCTGAATAGTGTAAAGGCTCTTAGCCTTTTAGTATTCAATTCATTTCTAGCTATTTCTCATTCACAATTATCATTCTCCGACATTTAAGTCTCCTGTTCCTTTAACAATTGGATGCTCCTTTAGCAAAATGAAAAACAGTATTTGCACAGACAATAAGCAATAATTCAAGGTCTTAGACAGATGCTTGGATGTGGTCATGTCTGTGCGTTCTGCATTTCAGGAGCCACTTCAGCTGTACTTACATTGGCTGAGCGATCCATTGTTGTCTATTCTATCTGGTTGTCTATAATGCATTCTTGTGATATCTTAGAAAATAATTGAGATAGATCTGTTTCTTTTTTAGACAGATGTGCCCATTGTAGTGTGGATTTGAAATAAAATATATTAATCCCCCTCATAACTGAAAAGCAATTATTATTTCTTTACAGAAGTGGCAGGAAACATGCAATAGACCTCCCTGAGAAACAAATACTCTCTCGTGAGACCATGTCGTCTTAACAAAACTTTAATGAGGGTCACTTTTTCCAAACCTTAATAATAAACCTCTACTTTAGTTCATTTTAAGAATCTATTCAAAAAAACACAACAAGTTCCAAATGTGGTCACATCTCTGATACTAAGCGGTTTTGAGCCTGTGCACCCTGGGAACCCAGAAGGAGAGGAGCACAGAGAGTTCGTACCTCTCCTAGCACAAGTCTTCCCAGCTATCACTACAATGGATTTGGTTGATGTGTCCCATATTTCTTTAGAAATCCAATATGAAGCAGCTGTCAATCAAGTGTATTATTGCCATAAACTATTCTGCTGTGTGCAACTTTTCTTTAACTGGAATGGTGACAGCTTATATATGTGAATTGCATAGTGGGAAATTCCCTCTCCCATTGCTGACTAATAGTGATTAGTGATTCATATCAGATGAAAGGAGGAGTAGGTTAAGAGAGTGTGTGTGTGGGGGGGGAGAGACTGAGAAAAACGATTAATGAATTAAAGACATGCAGCTATACACACACCTTAGGTTGGGTACAGACAAAGGGATATTTTGTTCCGACCAAGCACTCAGCCTGGACAAATAAATGTCAGTGTCACGAACGCCAGTTCGTTGGGCACATGATCTGACCAATCAATCGGTACAAGCTGCCACCACTTTAAGTTATGGCCTTCAAGACACCCCAAAACACTCTTGACTCTCACTGACTATGCACACCCCTGTCCTGGCAGCTAAATGGTTAACACTACACCATTCACTCCAGCAACTAACTGGTTAATTAGCATCAGTCCTTCACAAGCACAGAGTTAATTAGCATTCATACTGCAAAATATTCCATTCAACCACATATAAACTTATCAGAGGCTAACTGAGTTTTTTTAGAGCATCAAAGACAAAACCTATTAAATTTTAGATTTAATATTCCAAAAGGTGGACAGTGCATATAATACAAAAATAAAAGAAAATGGTGTTATAATAAAATGACATACAATAGGTACAACAGTTATATAAAATAAAAAGGATAAAAATATTTACAGACCCTGCTCACTAGAAGAAGTCCTGTAACCTGGGGCAGGAAGAAAAATCGGGTCCATACACACAATTTTAGCATGTCCCCTCAGTATGAACACAGTTATAGGGGCTACAAGGATTTTTAAACCTCTTGATGAACCACCCCCTCCTGGGCTATGCATGAGGTGGGAGAGTCTAGGAATGTCCAGATTTACAACTAGCCAAAAACATTCATTCCCCCTCAGTTAGGCAGACTCCATAAAAATGTAGATATGTACATTGTACTGGGATATTGACCACATATTCCTCTCCTGTATTAATTATCAATTCCTACAATACCAAACATGACCTGTGTGTAATCCATATTTCCCAAGATATTAATAACTCGCCTTGACAAGGGAATAAGGTCTCCATGTTGGGTATCATTTTAATGGGCCTACCTTCCCATTCACAAATATAACATTGGTTTCTGTCTTACATATTCCAATACCGAAATACATTTATTTTTCATGTATGACTGTCCTTAAAATGACCTCTTAAGGTACCCACCAGACCCCTAGCTGAAGAGAATTCCAGATTCATGGTTCGGCCCCACATTGTCTGGAAAAGAAGATCTGGTTCCATGCTTCACTAATCGTAATATAAACAATAGGACTGTTCCAGGGTGGAATGGCAAAGATTTTTCGGCCCAATCAACCGATACACGGAGGTATCGGTCGATTGGGCCGAAAAATTTGCCTGTGTGTACCCAGCCTTAGGGTAAGTGCTTTTTTCATATATTTATTTGTAGATTGAGATAAGGCAAAGTAACTATAAGTTACTATTAGACCTTAACCATCTGCTTTCAGGTAGTTTTACAGAGGTCTTTTGGTAAATGAGTCAATAAGGGCAATGCAATATAAGGCAAACCTTTTACTATCTGTTTGGGTGTAGCATTATATATATATATATATATATATATATATATATATAATCATATCCTCAGGAGGCACTCCAGCTTCATAATCACCTGCCCGGGTGCTTATCCCTCAATATACATCTCCATCTCTCCATACGATAGCATTCACGGGACTCTTGTACAAATATGCAAAAATGTATTCTTAGAAACAAAGTGTTTGACGCGTTTCCGCTCTCACAGGAGCCGTCTTCAGAAAACACAAACAGTGACAAACCCCTCCCCCTATTTAAAACCTCCCTCATCACAACCACCTAAAGTGCATGTCCCCACAGTTAAAATATGTATACACAATAAAACCAATAAATATAGTATACCTTAGAATTCCCATCTTGTCCCATACGTCTAGGTTGCTATATAAAAGGCTCGTTCCCACATCGGGGACACCTGTTAGGACATCATCACTAGAGTGCCCGCGCCCATTATAGGCATGTACAAAGTGGCCAATCAAAACGGAGCAGAACACTCCGGAAATCTCCGAACACAAGTCCGCGGCAAGGGCCGAACTCACGCCCCCTCCAACTCGACGTATCCAAGGCAACCATAGATCACACGTAGGACGAGGCTGCTAGGCAACCCATCCCAAACACTATGATAGCGTACGCCCCCTAGAGAATGGAACAAGATCGGACACACAATACATATAACAACATGCATGGAGAAATAAAGTACAAGACAATAACACACGGGTCCCTCCACCCTTAGTGTAGACCCAATCTCAACAATAATTACTCTACAACCTAAGACTCACAGGTATCGCATCCCATATTATATCAACTCCGAACGATGAATACACAATACACAAGGATACACCTAATCTCTGCGGTTATTCTAACTCCTCAATACTACAAAATAACTCAGGTTCCCCGATGTTATACATGATAGACCTCTAAAGATGGTACATAGCTAGTGGACTCGTAATATACTAAGTAGGCTACCAAAGACTGTCACAAAAAACATTGGAGGGCCCACTGTTCATTAAGGCCCTTGGGAGAGAGGGTTTCTAGATTGTATATCCACCTTGCTTCCCGGCGGAGAAGCGCTGTTTCTCTTTCCAACCCACCACTTCCTTCCCCTATCCCATCAATAATCATACACCGCAATGATGAGAGGGGGTGATGTTGTTGTTTAAAATGTCTTGCAACAGCCATGTCACCAAACTTGTTGGCGATCTCACTTCCCTTCCCCTCAATCGCATTCCTGATGGATGCCCTATGGTTCGCCATTCTCTCTCGAAACGTTGTGGTGGTCTTACCCACGTACACTAATGAGCATGGGCATATAATCAAATATATGACAAACTTGCTGGTACATGAGTACCAGCCCCGCGTATCATCATACGTTTCCGTTTGGGGATAGACAAAACTATTACCTGTTACCATACTACGGCATGTCACACAGTTAGGACATTTGTTTCCTTTCAGGCATACTGTTAGTACAAACCAACATATTGCGTACATTTTTCCCTTTCTTATAAACATGCCGGATGTGGGTCTTAGCAAAAGGTAACTGTCTGTCCCTCTTGACCAGTTCCCAGTGTCTATTGACACTCTTTTTAACTTCTTTACTCAGGGGGTGAAAGCTAGAGATGAAATTAATACTGTCTCTTTGTGAGAGGTTTTGTTTCCCCCCCCCCCCACTCACCAACCAATTCTCCACTTTAATTAATGCCGAATCAATTTCGGACTTCCGATATCCCCTTTCCGAAAACCTCTTAATAGCCTCAATTACTTGTATATCCCGTTGAGTACTATCAGTATTATTCCTATATATTCTCAATAACTGGGAATACGGGACCCCTCTCTTAACGGGGGCCAGATGGTAGCTCCGTTTGTGCAGTAGGGTGTTCTTATCGGTAGGCTTTCTATATAGGGCCGTTCCTAGGGTATCACCATTCTTAAAGATCCTCAGATCCAAGAACTCTATACTAAGCTGTTGTATATTGGCTGTCAGATTGATAGGGGAATCTAGCGAATTTATCTGGGTCACAAACTGTTGTGCTGATACACTATCACCCTTCCAGAGAAAAAGCATATCGTCAATATAACGAACATACATCCGTATGCTCGAACTATATTCACCCATGATATGTTTCAATTCAAATTTCTCCATAAACAGGTTAGCAAACGACGGGGCCACATTGGACCCCATTGCCGTCCCTGCTATCTGTCTGAAGATCTGGCCCCTCAAAATGAAAATAGTTATAGGACAGTATAGTTTCCAATAATTCCATTAGAAATTCAATAGGAGGAAATACATGTCCTCTTCGGATCAGAGCTTCCCTACAGGCGATAAGACCCTCGGTCTGTGGAATCACAGTGTATAGACTCCCCACATCACATGTCATTAGGACCAAGTCCTCTTGTTATTCAACACCTTTCAAAATTCCCAGCAATTGTCCACTGTCTTTGATATAGGATGTCATCTGTTTCACACTTTCTTGTAAAAAGGAGTCCACATACTGTGCCACTGGACAGAATAATGACCCTACGGCGGACATGATTGGTCTGCCGGGGGGGGCCTCCAGAGATTTTGTTTCTAAAAATACAATTTTGCATATTTGTACAAGAGTCCCGTGAGTGCTATCGTATGGAGAGATGGAGATATATATATATATATATATATATATAGCAACAGAAGGTTCACCCGCACTCCGTTCCCAATCATCCGCCGGGGTGCTCCAGCAAAGAGAAACAAATAGAAAGAATGTACAGAGCACTCCACGGTCTAATCAGTAGATTTATTCAATGAACACACAGACAGTAGGTCTGATCACCGTCATGCCCGGATGTTGTGGGCTGAAACGCTTAGGTGATCGGACCTACTGTTTGTGTGTTTTTGAATAAATCTACGTATTAGACCGTGGAGTGCTCGGTACCTTCTTTATATATATATATATATATATATATATATATATATATATATATACTTTATAGCCAGGTTATGCTAGTCTAATCTTTAATGGGAGGAGGAACAGGCCTTACCTCTCAGTCACTATTATATCACTTATTATCTAGATGTAGCAAACTGTAACAGTAAGTGTCTTTCAAGACATGAGTAAGCAATTGATCTGGCAGCAGTGTCTTCAATTGCTACATTCATCAAATATGCTCTGATTCATCCAAGCATTGCACACAGTCCAAAGCATTAGGCCTGGTTCTATAAACGCAGTATGAGATATCTGTTGTATTCAGTTAGATCAACTGGATTTAAAGTTTAGTCCTTGAAGACATTTAGCTAGTTATACGACTGGCTTTCTCAATTCAGAATGACTTGTTCAAGAATCTGTTGGCAATATAAGTAATTTGCATTTTACAGCCAGGTGTTAGGGACCTTCTGATGAAAGGTGTGATTGCATTATTGCTAAGAGGTGTTATAGGAACGCCCAGGGTAAGGTGTCAAAACAGCATTGTACATGGCAGACAGTTGGTGTCGAATCCCCCCCCCACCTCTATTTAGGCTTGATTTCTTTATTTTCACATAAATGGCCTCCTTGACACCTCTCTTGAACAACTCCTGTTCTTTTGTTAATGTTAACATTACAATCTTTAAAGATATGTCCTTTTTTCCTTAAGATGCAGGTACACCATACACCGGCAGCCATTGGTGTATCCGAAAGCCGAAGAGATTATAATAATTAGACACCTGATAGACAGTTGAAATATAAGATGCTTCAGATTGGATATCTAAAGAAATAGGGGTCAGATCAACAAAAAATGGTACAATGATTGTTGAAGAATTATAATTTCCAGTAATAGGCAATTTAAAAAAACACTCAGTTTAGATACCCTTTTTAATAATGCATGTGCAGCAACATTGTAAGTGCACATGAAATAAAATATGCCCATACAATATAGTTTATATATGGATACACCTGCACTCAGCCTATCTCTACATACATAGGGGGCTTCAAAGTACGCCGATGCCATACTCTGCACTTCTCAACTTATATAAACCCATGCAATAAAGAATTCAGCTGGTCTTTTACAGGGATGTACCAGAGTTTTAACCCAAAGTTGGTTTAGGGTCAAAACTCATGTTTGCTCCATCAAATTTTCATCTGCCAAACCTTCTGTCCTGCGAGAGGAAATTCCATGTTGAATCACTAGTAATTTGTCAATAGTTTGGCAAATTCTATTTGGCATTATGCAGTATTTTGATTGATTCTAATATTTATATATTGTATGTTTAGAAGTAATCTCCCTGTCTAGGCTGTCTACATTTAAATTCAACCTTTTTACCTGCTCCCTCTCCTATTCATTGGCCCATATCGGTATAGTATACTTTGTGACCCATGTATTTCTAGCTATAGTCTGCCACTGATTTGTAGTATTTATGTAATGAACAATATACTTTTCAGGGTGGGTTAACATCAGGGTCTCCTTGTTGCCTGGATAATGCTGAAGGGAGGCACACTCAAACAGATCTTCAGTTAATAATTTATTCAAGTGCTGAAAGCCAAATACACAATGTTACAGGGGGATAACACAGGACTGTAGCTGTGTGAAACAAGAATTTTATTTAACACTGAAACATGCGTGCTACATGTTTCGGACAGGAGTCCTTCCTCAAGCACGCTGCATGTAACAAAGTGAATTTCATAAATAGGTTACAGGAAGTGACTCCTGTAACCTATTTATGGAATTTACTTTGTTACATTGTTGTTAAATGAAATTCTTGTTTCACACTTCTTGTGTCACAATTCTTGTTTAACTAGATTGTAAGTTCTACGGGGCAGGGACCTCATTACCTCTTGTGGCAAAGCCCTAGCACTACTATTTATATAAGTTATACATTTATGTACTGATCTATCTATGTATTTATCCCACTTGTAAGACTTTATTGTATTTTAATACTGTACAGCTCTGTGTCCCCAAGTGGCGCTTTGTAAATAAACATACTGTATACATACACACATACATACATAGCTACAGTCCTGTGTTATTGCTATTACACTTTACTACTTGTTTATGAACTTGATTATCCAGCATGGAGGAGACTGGAAAAGTGAAAGCACTGGATTCATCGATCTGTCTACCTGGATACCCCTACCCGCTTAGGAATGTTTTGGGTGGGGTCACATACTGTGTGTGTGCAGACTTTTGGGGGTATGTGGTGCAGACTTTAGGGGGTGCACCTCATAACTCACCCGTTTGGACTCCATGAACTTGCTTTACCCCTGTTGCTTTTCTGTCCTGCACTCTATATATTTATGTACATCCGTATATTCTATTATTGATATGTGTGTGTGTGTGTGTGTGTGTGTGTGTGTGTGTGAGAGAGAGAGAGAGAAAAAATGTAGTGTGTGGGGATATACCGGTATTGCCAATTATCTATATAACCTTTCTATTAAAGGGCATGTCCACCCTTTAAATAAACTTTTGATATGTGGTAGGGCTAGCTCCCCCAGCCCCAACCACATTAATCTTATTTGCAGAAACTCCCCCGATCTTCACTTACCTTCTCTCTATCCTCCGCCGCACTGCCCTGCCCTTTGCTTGCATGCAACTGCAAGCAGGGGGCGGGACCAGCAGCCGCCTCTGTAATTGGCTGAGAGGCAGACAATCACAGACGCAGCTGCCGGCAGTTCAGAACGGCAGAGGATAGAGGGAAGATAAGTAGAGATCGGGGGAGTTTCTGCAAATAGGATTAATGCAGTTGGGGCTGGGGGAGAAAGCCCTACCACATATTAAAAGGCATTAATGCTAGGGGGAGACCAAAATGGGAGGGGGGAGGGTTGCTCAGAGCATGCCACAAACCTCTCAGAGGAAGCCTCAGAGGCGGAAACAATTTCCCCCTCTGTTAGGCTCCTGGTGGTGGTCAGTTTTCTGGACTTTGGAGGAATATTACAGGAGAACCATTTGGATATGGGATGTAAGGTAAGGATTTTTCTACACTACACAGTGGGGCCAGTAGTGGGTTAAATTATAATTTTGGGGGTGGACATGCCCTTTAAAGAACTTCATTTGGCCTTTTTAGAAGGGGGATGTGTTTTTAATTTTTTATATCTGTTTGCTTCCCTATAAATGCACTTTTTTGCCATAACTAATGAGCTTGGGTATGTCCTCATAATTCCATTATCTGTGTTCTTTTCCTCTTGAAATTCAAAGGCATCTATAGTAAAAAAACTACATGGCCGCTTTGCAAAGTAATTACCGAACGTTCGGTCGTAAATGAACATTCGCGGTCGTACATTAACGACCGTGATCCTATATTAACTAAAAAGCGATACCGCGGGTTTATAAATATGGCCCTATGTACCAAGTGTTGTTTTCAATTTAAATCTAAAATGTTAAAGGGCATGTCCATTCCATTTAATAATTTTTGATATATAATAGCTCTCCCTCCCCCAGCCCCAACCACTATAATAGATTTTCCAGAGACTCCCCCGAACTCTACTTATCTTCCCTCTTTCCTCCGGTGTACTGTCCCGGCCCTCTGCGTCCCTGATTGGCTGAGAGGCAACCAATCACAGTCACGGCTGCACAGAACACCTGGGGAGAGAGGTAAGGTAAGTAGAGTTCGGGGGATTCTCTGGAAAATCTATTATAGCGGTTGGGGCTGGGGGAGGGAGAGCTACTATATATCAAAGGGTGAGGGAGAGCAAAACAGGAGGGAGGGGGGGGGGGCTGCAATGCACATGGAAAAATTCTCCTGGAGGAGAGACTGGAGGTCCTATATGGAGTCATACATGGACTGTGCTAGGCTCCTGGTGGCCAGTTTTTTGGGACTTTGGAGGGACATAGCAGGGCAGCCATTTGGAGCTGGGATGTAAGGTAAGGATTTTATTACACTACACAGTGGGGCTAGTAGTGGGTTAAATTATAGTTTTGGGGGTGGACATGCCCTTTAGGTCGACAGAATAGGAGATATCACTTTAAATAGGCCATAACTAACTTTTTTACATGAATGTAGCAACCAAGAAAACTGCTTCACTTTGCGGCTAAACCTAAACCATGAAAATGAAATGGTGAGTCATTGTTCTAGAGGAAGTCTCAGGTGAATTGGTTAAAATAGAGGGGCATGTTAGTTGGTAGGCTAATTTCCCTGTTCTTCAGAAAATGGAAAATTGTGTGAGTATCATAATAAGGACACGGGTCTCATCTAGTGCTCATTAGTGACTGCTTTAAAAAACGGGATACAAATTAATTTTGCTTCATTATCTACGCAAATTAGTTAATCTTTTAATTTTTTATTAATTTTAGTTAATTCACCACCTACAAAAACAAAGAGTAAGCACCCACCACCCCTACCCCTTCACCATTTTCACAATACTTACCTCTCTCCCAGATAACTTACCTTGAAGTACTCCAATCCCTCACAGCTGTCTCCTGGCTCTTCCAGGTGGTAGCCAATTTTGTTGCATGTCTTTAATCTACTGTACACCAACCAATCAGATGTTATCTAACGGCAGCAAGCTCTGATTGGTTGATGCCCATTTATGTCTTTTTACACAAAATATTTTCATTCAATATCATCTTAAGATAATAATAAAAAGGAGAAACAATTAATTTATCTCTTTTAGCTTGCCTTACAGCCTCGTGGTCTTCACAATTGGATTTTTTTTTTCATCAAAAACCAACGCTTCATTTTTGTAAAGACGTAGTGCGATTTGGAGATACATTTCAATTAATTCTTCCACCAATACGTTATCTCTCCCTCATCAGCCCCTTTTATAGAGCTAAAATTAACAATTGTACAGTGATGGCTGGATGAATCCACAAGGGAACGTGCAAAAGGCCTCAGATAACACAACATGTATAAATCATTCAGGAGAACAATTCATGAAAGAAAAGTTATCTGTGTTTTGGATGACATTGGAAGAACTAAATAGGAGTCGATTTGAAGAAGGGACATTTCATTCTATTGTCCACTCGAGCTCTTTTTCTTTTTTTTATTGTGTTGTAATATACATTTTCAAAATTAATTAACCATTAACTGCGAGATAAATGCCTTTCTTGTTGTGCATTGGAAACTCTGGCCTTCTTGGTGAAAGATTATTTCACAGGAGCAGCACTCTTTAAAAAAAGCAGTTGCCAGATAAGGTGGCAACTGTACTTTGAAGGAGAACAATGAGAAGTGACAGACAAGCCGGCATTTACCAAACTGAATAGGAGGCTTGGAGGTTTCCACTCACTGATCGCTTACATAAGCACAGTGATTCAAGGCTGGAGTGGTGTTTCACCTTACAATATCTATAACAACACAGAAATGGTTCACATGTAACAGCATAGCATGAAACCCAACTCCTTGTACGTTTCAGCCAGAATAACATTTTGTTTTTCATTTCTTTTAACCCTTTTCGTTATTAAAGTATTGTCTTTGTTGACATGGTGTTTTGCATGGTGTACAAGGCTTTTTGTTGTACTTAACTGCTCAAAGCATGCAATGGTTCTTCCTGACCGACCGGTCAGCCAGGTGGAAGGACTGTGGGTCGCGGCAATAGTGGGCGCAGCTGACAGTTTACCGCCACTGAGCGTGCTGTCAATAAAGGACCACACAACTGGAAGTGGATTTCTGCTGTGTCCGATCATCCTTTCATCAGATTCGGACGAACAGTCATTTGGACAGGGGGAAAACCCATGCAATTATTTCAGCCCGATCGACCGAAACACTGAACTATCAGTCGATCAGGCTAAAATATAGCATTTTGTGTACATAACCTAACACCTCTTTGTTGTTTAAATTATTTTTCAAGGCAAACTGTGCTGGCAATTTTCCCTTTTTTATGTTGGCAGTTATGCTGTAAAAAGTAATGGTAATGGAGTAAAGTTTAAGGAATAGTTGGCTGGAAAGTGAAATATTTCTTTAATGCATTGATTAAAGAATGAGAGGTTAAGGAGCTATGCCTTACCTCCTGTTCTTCCTTAAATTTTTCAGGAGCCAGGAATGAAGGTGAGTAATCGTTCCTTAACCTTACATTCTTCAATCATTGCATTAAAGGAATAGTTCACATTTCTATTGTCATTTATCAAAGGATAATGGACAACCTATCTTTAGTGTTGGACACAAAACCGAACTCGAACCAGATTTCGGGCTGAACTCGGTAACCCTCAAATTTCCCGTGACCCTTGAATGTAGCTTGTGCAAACCTGACAATTGCCCTATCATAAAGGGTTTCAACAAGATTTGGTGACAGTGACATGTTCCCCAGACCATTTCCCATGTGCCACAGCCAATTTTAGTTTAGCTGTAAAACATCCAAACTTTTCAAACTATCACTCCCTATTGACTTTAATGGGTCCAAATTCGAACTTTTGAATTTTTACTGAAGTTCAAACATTCAAACATATAGTCTTAGATCTTTCAAATTTTAATAGTCTGCTATTTAATGATGCATTAAAATGATTAGGGGCCAATGCAGAACCAGAAGATGCATTACTTACCTTTGCGAGACCATTGCGGTGCAGTAAATAACTTTGCAATCTCAGTCAGGTAAGAACCACCACTTTGCACCTCTGCCCGAAAAGTAATAAAGGGCATCCCCACCACTGAATTAAAGGACAACTCCACCGTCATAAGAACATCTTTTCGAAAGAATGGCCTCTTTAAAATATGTTGATATATCATAGTTTGTCCTATGAATTCATTACTGTATTCCTGCAATGCTTCTGGATGCCTCATGGAAACTGAGCAATTTAGAAACCTGTACTGGGCAGGTACTGAGCCTGGGCATGCTCAGAAGAGGCAGATAGGGGATTAACATTCAGTCATTGGCTGTGATGTCAACTGTCAAATCCATAACTGGAAGAACCAGGAAGCAGAAACAGGGGAAACAGGACATTGTGCAGGATTTCAGGTTAGACTTATATATTTCACATTTCAAACTATTACTGTTTAGGGTTTTGGGGGTGATTTACCTGTATGTAAGTTTTCATTTCAGGGCTGGACTTGCCCTTTAAACTTTTTATCATGTGGGCCCACCCCCAACCACCAAGTTATTTTTGCAAAAAAATCCCCAGAAAGTTACTTACAAACCTTCGATCCCCCAGCACTCTGTTCCCGGCTTTCTGCTAGCCAGAAACAGCAGAGAGGGGTGGGGACCGGCAGCTGAGTCTATGATTGTCTAGCCGACAGCCAATAACAGATGCAGCTGCCGGCTTATCAGAGATCCAGAGGAATTAAGGTCTGTAAGTAACTTTCTGGGGATTTTCTTGCAAAACATACTCGTTGGTTGGGGGTGGGATGGGATAGACTGCACATAGTAAAATGGTTTTCACACTAGGGGGATGCAGCAGACAGAAGGGATCCGAAGGGAGGAAGGGTGGGAGGGCTTCCTTGCCCATGCCGCAGTCCTTATTGAGCTTAAGGAAGCAGGACAACCATAGATTTAAAGGGCAAGTCCAGCCCCAAAATGAAAATGAAAACTTACATACAGGTAAATCACCCCCCAAAACCCTGAACGGTAATAGTTTGAAATCTAAAAGGTGTAAGTCTAACCTGAAATCCTGCACAATGTCCTGTTGCCCCTGTTTCTGCTTCCTGGTTCTTCCAGTTAGCAACTGTCAGTTATGGATTTGACAGTTGACATCACAGCCAATGACTGAATGTTCATCCCCTGTCTGCCTCTTCTGAGCATGCCCAGGCTCAGTACAGCCTTCTAAATTGCTCAGTTTCTATGAGGCATCAAGAAGCATAGGAGGCATACAGTAATGAATTCATAGGACAAACTATGATATATCAACATATTTTAAAGAGGCCATTCTTTCTAAAAGATGTTATTATGAGGGTGGAATTGCCCTTTAAGGTAAGGATTTTAAAACACTACATAGAGGGGCCAGTATGGGGTCAAATTGCCCCCCCCATATTTTATATGTAGTGGACTAGTAACTAGAAACAGATCCACATTTGTCCAACTATGGTTATCACCATATTGTCTTCTAATAGTAACATAGTAATTGAGGTTGAATAAAGACAGTCGTCCATCAAGTCCAACCTATTCACTTTCCTTCCTGACTCCAAATGGCAATCGTAAAGTATCCCTGGATCAACCAGATCTATATGTATTAATACCAGTAATTCTCAATATTTTTTAGTTTTAGAAACTTATCCAGGACATTTTTAAAGCTATTTAATGAACTTGCCATTACCACATTTGCTGGGAGACAGTTTCACAGTTTCACCGTTCTCACTGTAAAGAAACCTTTCCTAACCAGAAGATGAAATTTCTTTTCTTCCAACCTTAAAGGATGTCCACGTGTCCTCTGATATGACCTATTCGTGAACAATTCACCAGAGAGTTCATTGTACGGCCCATTAATATATTTATATAAAGTGATCAAATCCCACACGAACATCGCTTCTCCAATGTAAACAGCCCTAACTTGTCTAACCTGCCTGCATATTCAAGCCCCTCCATTCCCTTTATTATTTTAGTTGCCCTTCTCTGAATTGCTTCTATTTTCAAGATGTCCCTTAGGACTGTCCCACTGCCCAAAGTCTATGCATGGGCTGATATTTTCCCCCATTGACAAGGCGGTGCAACATTTTGGTTGATCGGAATGAACAGGGTGATGCACCAATGGGCACACCACTCCTGTTTTAGAGTTTAAGTCACGCTAACCAATGTTATATCGGTTAGCATGATTTAATCCCCTTCATTGTGGCGGCTGCGTGGCTAACGGGAAAGTTAGCCGCATTGCCTTACAAGCGATGATATATGCCGCAAGATACTGGCATTCTTGCGGCACTTTGAATGTCAGTTAATAGCTGGCTTTAAAAGTGGCGAAATAGAAAAATGGCAGATAGCGATGCTCCAAGTGCCTCTATCGGCATATAACATTGCTTGGCTGTTTGCACTGGGCTGCCAATAGCGTCCCTCGTTGCCATCGAACTGGAAATATCTGCAAAATTCTTTGCCTTAAATGTCAAATCAGATGAAAATGCAATCAGGCAATCATTTTCCCTATTGCAAGGTACAGACTACCAATCACTTTATTGATCAGAAGTCTCTCAATTTAAAAGATATACAAGGAGATGTAATAAAAGTTTTTATCTTATAAATAGTGCTAATTTTGCCCCAACCAATCAGATGTTATTTACCATTTAAAAGCTAACATCTGATGGTTAGGTGCAAAATTTTTAATGATAATAAATTTTCTTACATCTCCCTGTGTACCGCTGGGTCTTCCTTGCAGTGGGAATGGCTGCTGGGTGGCATTATAAATGAATTTACATCTACCCTCGGTTTATACTCGAGTCAATCGTTTTTACTAGTTTTTTTAGGTAGAAATGGGTACCTCGGTTTATACTCGGGTTGGTTTATACTCGAGTATATACGGTAGTTGGGGCAAATTAGCAGCATTTTTAACGATAAGCAGGCCGATTTACCCAGAGCCGGTATTGCTCTGGGTAATCTCCTGAACGTTATTTAATATCAAGCTTGTGCAAGTGGGTAACTCCATATAATTAACTAAATCACTCCCCCCAAATATTGGGAAGGGCTTTTAAAGTGGCACTATACTGAAAAAATGACTTTGCCTCATCTTAATCTATAATTGAATACATGTAAGTAGCACTTACTCTGATTTCATGTGTTGCTGCATGCCTTCACTTCAGCACACATTTTGTTTAGGAGCAGTATCCCCCCTCCCTCTTTAAAGCACTCCCACTTCCATCCGACCTGACTTTTTTCCCACAAACCAACTGTCAAGCCTGCACACAGCATACAGCATTCCAATTGTCAAAACTCTGTCCCCATTCCAGCTACAGTAAAACTAATCACATGAGAATAGTTTTTGAGAGCAAGGGACTTGATTGACAGCTGAAATATAAGTAGTTTTAGATTGGATATCTACAAAAAAATGATACAATGGTGGTTGGGAAGAATTATAGTTTCCAGTTATGGTCAATTTAAAATAACCTATTTTTCGGTATAGATGCACTTTAAATATACATGTGCAGTTTATCTAATCTGTGCAAGGTTTTTACGATTCCCATAAAATACCATTGCTGTAAATTACTACCGCATAGTATTCTACAACAGAACGTTTGCTAATTAACGAACATTCAGCGTATATGTACGACCACAGTCTTACATTATCGATAACGTGCAGTATCACTAAATTGCAAAACTGTCGTTTACAATTAGGGCCCTATGACTCATGATGGAATTCTTGAATTGAAGTTAAGTTACCCTTGTCTTTTATTTATTGAAATAAGTAATAGATTGAGGACATAGGTAAAATGTTATTCTGACCTATAAGGGAGAATACACCCCTTACAATGTTATATAAGGCATAATACACCCCTTACAATGTAATATAAGGGATAATTCACCCCTTACAGTGTACTATAAGGGATAATACACCGCTTACAGTGTACTAACAGGGGTAATACACCCCTTACAGTGTAATATAAGGGAGAATACACACCTAACACCGCTTTGCCTAACAGGGGTAATACACCCCTTACAGTGTAATATAAGGGAGAATACACTCCTTACAGTGTAATATGAGGGACACTAAACCCCTTACAGTGTAATAAATGGGAGAATACACCCCTAACAGTGTAATATAAGGGAGAATACACCACACACAGTTTAATATAAGGCATTATTCACCCATTACAGTGTACTATAGGTGAATACACCCCTTACAGTGTAATATAAGGGATAGTACACACCTTACAGTGTAATATAAGGGGGAATACACCCCTTACAGTATAATATAAGGGAGAATACACCCCTTTGCGTGTAATATAAGGGAGAATACACCCCTTGCAGTGTAATATAAGGGAGAATACACCCCTTGCAGTGTAATATAAGGGATAATACACCCCTTACAGTGTAATATAAGGGATAGTACACCCATTACAGTATAATATAAGGGAGAATACCCCCCTTGCCATGTAATATAAGGGATAATACACCCCTTACAATGTTTAAGGGTATTACATTGAACAATTTATACATTAACATTAAAGGGTATGTCCACCCCCCAAAACATTTTGAATATGTGTCAGGAAATGGGCACAAACCCTGATCTCGTGAGGTTTATACATCTGAATGCTCTCCCCAAATGTACTTTCCAGTCCTCATTCCCTCGCTGCCTTCTGCCAGTCTTCTGTGCATGGAAGACCAGCAGAAGGGACTTGACCGGCATCCACTCCTGTGATTGGCTAAGGCACGGTTCCGTGCATGGAAGCAAACACGAATGACAAGCAGAGGGCAGCGAGAGAACGAAGGTGGCAATGCTTACACATATTCCTTAGTTAGATAATACAACCCTTCTACTGTGTGTCCTGCATGTCTGTACCAGATTTCATATCTCCAGCTCAAAATCTGTGAGAGGAGATACTGTCCAAATAGGTGGAAGAATAAAAGAAAAGAAGAAAAAATAGATAGAACAAGAATTTGGCTCTTTCAAGACAAATTAATTACCAATGCCATGATCTATTACAGCAGTTGATTTGGAAGTCTTTTTTTTTGTTACCAAGGAGTATTTGGTTAATTGTAGGGTCTTTTAAACTGAAAAAAATGACCTCAGAAAATCCAAGTGTGAATAAGTTTTCTCTACATACAGAGAAACTCCACATCGGGGTTGACTTAAGTTTGTGGAACAGGCACTAATAAAGGGCAACAATTAAATCAGATTGCATCTCCTCTATGTTTATACCAGATGTAAATATATATTGAATCCATCACTGATTTAATATGTTTTTTGGTAAAATAACGGTTTAGAAAATTGTTACAATTACAACAATTAAAACTCAATTACTTTGCATTTCCGGGGACCGATTTTGAATGAAAATTCACAGTATTTGTTTTTCAGACAAATAAACAGCACAGAGAACACATAAATATCATAGATATAAACATCTTTAGAGACCCTCATTAATCATTAAGGTTCGGTACAGTGTGACCTTACAAATATTCCATTTATCTTAAACCTGGCATCATATTTTTGTTATTTTTCATCAGAATTGGTATCCTGACTTTTTTTTCTTTTTCTTTTTTTTTGCTTTGTCTAATTTGTTCACAATCCTTACCTTCATTTATCAAAGACCAATATGAATCATTTGATATAATTTTGTTTTCCATATTGTGCGTGTTCCTTTAAGCTAAATGGTGGGTTCCTTTATCTAATTTATGAATTGCAATTGAAAACATTTGCATTTGTAAAAACAGCATCTTAATTCACAAACAATTCTTACTATGTCCAGGAATAGCAAGGTATTAATAACTATTCACAAGCAATTTGGATTATAGTGATGAAAAACAAATTATTATAATATATACAGTACTACAAAGGATCTAGGGCAAGGGCCCTGCAGGGTGAGGACCTAAGCCACAAATCCAGGGTTTGGGCTAGATGGGTTGTAATCAAACACCTAGCAATTTAGCTCCTCACCCTGGGCACTTTGAATACGACAGGGATGGTAGGGATAAGTATTGTTGTCCTTCAAATTATTTTTCCCCCCCTTAACTTAACTTAAAGTAAAAGTCCTTTGTACTACTATATGTACTGTATGTACATAGTAAAATAATTTGGGTTTTATCTCCACCAGCGGTGGAGACTGGTTCCTTGTCCTTTAATAGAGAATAAGGGTACCTAATTTGGATGTACCTTATTCCAGTTGTACATTTTTTTATGGATCTCCACTCAACTCCTCCCTGAGATAGGCCTATATGTACTTAACACAGCATCCCCAGGGGAGTTTTCCTTGTGGTACTTTTGCCTTCTAGATGTTGGCCACCATCTTAACTTGCAAATTATAAGCCTTATTGATTAATGACAAATATGCATAATTTTACCAACAAATGGAAATGTCTCTGCTTTTTATAATTTATATAATTATTTTTACAAACACACCAATCAATATTTTGGGTTATCGACCTCCAGGAAAAATAAAAAAATGGATTTCCGCTTAAAATTAAGGTATAAATAGCAATGATAACTTACTGTAAATGGCTCAGGAACCTGGGAAATAGTCTGGGGAACAGGTATCAATGGCCCTCTTTAAAAAACACTGTCCAGTACCATAAAACTTCATGTGCTTCCTGTTTTGGTATTCCACTTTGTATTTTCAATTTTTGAAATCAATATTTCAAAAATATCAAAAATTTTAGATTTTTCATTTCGGAATTATCCAAAACAGTTACGGGTTCAGGTCAATCTCTACTGGGCCGTATATCGTTTGGTACATCTGTTTAAGGGGAAAATTGAATGTACTAGCAGATGACACATCTAAAAATAAATTTGTGTATCTCAATGTTTTTAATTTCATTCTGCATTAAATTGTGTAAGCCTTATAATTTATGAATCTTAAAGAGTGGGGAGCTTGGAAAGAGGGTGTAGAATAAAATGCTACTATACAATATATACAGTATATATAAAATATTAATTACTAGCTATACATGCATGGTGCCAGAATTTGTGCATAGTATGTAACACTACTATAGTGCATCCGAGAGCTCCGGAAACACACGTTGACTTGTGCATGCACTGGGACTGCGCAAAAAATGCGTCTTGCAGTGCACCTTGTGTGGCTGTTCCAACTAGCCAACACTAGTGTGCGCTTTTTAACACATTATCAAATCATGTGTAAAAACGCACTGGTGTGACCTAGCCCTTAAAGCACAAAATATCAAAAAAATTGCTGCATTTTAAAATTTTTCGAAATGGTTTTAGTTTTTCAATAATTTACCTTGAAAAAATTAGGGTTTTAATGAAATATTTGTAAAAAGGATTTAAGCATAATATTTTAATTCAGGCATAAAAACTAATACCTGTTATATGACTGTATCTTGGAGTTTATAACAAACTGACTTTCAGATCATTTCTAGAGGTCATATCTACTACACATCCTAAACTTCTTTCTATCTCACTTCTTTGTCCCCTTTGAAACAAGTTTAGGAAGGGAAGAATAAAGAGAAGAACTAGAGATATTTTTTTTTCTACTGCTGAATAAGATAGTTGGAAATCCCTTAAGGCACTCAATACTTGTGGGCAACGATAGGCTATTTTCTACCATTTAGCTTCTGTATTATCACTGCTTCCTTCTTCATTATTCTCTACTTATCCAGTACAGCATCACTACACAGCCCGAATAGCAAGTTGTAATTACTTAGACTGCTAGCTGATAGGACCACTTCTATCATCTTTATCTTAGAAGGCCTTGGTGTTTCATCACTGGATAAAACTTGCCCATGGCAGTGTCTGTGAAAGATCTTGGAGAAACGTTTAACATTTCTTCATTTATCTCTGTGAAATACTGAACCCTAACAATTATCAGATACGCTTGATAGTATATTTGTCCAGATATGGGACTTTTATTCCTATGTGAATCTTCTTCTAAAGTATTTTTCTCAATGGTAAAAGGGAGGTCATCCCAAGAAAATCTGTAATAGAGAAAAATACATTTTTCTATGAAGTTAGCTTCATAGGGCAACATACAGTATGTGTATGGCTTTTTAGCAAAACACATTTCATAATCTTACTATAATAATAAAGTATTCATCTCACATGTGTCATTTCAATTATTTTCTAAAATTAGACACACACATTTCTTATAGACACAATAACAATTTAAAGTTAATTCAGCTGCAAATACATTTTATTTGTTTACTAAGCATACCACAGGAGGTGTCAGATGCTTTCTAAAAAACTGATGTACTGCAAAATAAACTGCTAACTTTTGGGGTTAAAAGGGGGTAAGAGATTGACAGCCACCCCTGTGTTTATTAGGCCTAATAGTAAATTTGTCTCTGTTTCTAGTTGTGGTAGTATCTCTCTATACATAACACAGTCATGCAAACACATCGCTTTCCCTGCAATATGGTAATTGGAAGGTAATTTTAACTAAAAAACTAGTAACAGAATTTACAACTAAATAATCTACTTGATGTTGGATCAATGAACAGGTCTAGTTTACTGTAAACATGGGCATGTTTATTTGAATTGCATCACCAGCAGCAGAATAAGGAGAACAGTTCTTAAACAGCAAGTAAAAGCTGACAGGGAGAACACTGGGTGCTCTGGTTTAATATAGGGGCCCTAGCACTTTGCCTAGGTGGCTTATGCCTAAAAACGGCCCTGACTATGCTGAAAAAATGACTTTGCGCCATTGTAATCTATAATTGAATACATGTAAGTAGCACTCACTCTGATTTGCGTGTGTTGCTGCATGCCTTCAATCTAGCACACATTTTGTTTAGGAGCAGTATGCCCCTCCCTATTTTAACCACTCCCACTTTTATCCGACCTGACTTTTTCCCCCCCACAAACCAACTGTGAAGCCTGCAAGCAGCATACAGCATTCCAACGGTCAAAAGCAAGGAAGCAAGGAACTTGATTGACAGCTGAAATATAAAAAGTTTTATATTGGATATCTAAAGAAATAGGGGGCATTTATATAGTGGTGGTTGGGAAGAATTATAGTTTCCAGTTATGGTCAATTTAAAATAACCAATTTTTCGTTATAGATGCCCTTTAACAAATAAATTCATTAACTATATTGAATAAGACATTGTGGTCATGTGCTGTCATTCAGTATCACTAAAGTTAATCACCATCTGCTTTGCAGCCATCACTGACAATGTAAGAAATTAGACCAGGTGTTAAATGTATAAAGTCACCAAATTGTTGTTACTGGAAATGACGTGCATTTCCACAGAAACACAATGCCACAAGAAAATTGTTGCAACCCCAAGCAAAATTGCCGCAAAGCCTTTTTCGTGTCTTTTGTGTCGAATGTCATGACAATGAATGTCTGTGAATAACCCCCATAATGTCTTTCCTACAGCATCCAATAAATGATTAGAATGAAGCGAAGGTGGGATAAATTTCCGTTTATTATCAATTATTTGGAAATGCCAAATAATATCAAGTCCTACCTTTCTCTAATTGATTTTAGGAGGTTATTGCTGTGAATGGAATCACTGTACTATTTTTTTATGGCTGAAGCTTTTTAAAACAGGTAAAAATGAATGATCTCTCATTGTAATGTCCTTTTTCAACCCAACAGCAAGAGGAAAGGAGCACATGCAATATGTAATTTAAAAGGCTAAAGCTTACAATACAGCACATTCATTCAGCAACCAACAATCATTTAAAACAGCACCTTTTAGTGCCAGTGGTATGCCTTAGTTGAAGGAAAGGATTCAAGTCTGAATAGCCAAACATGACATTTTCCATCTAACTGTGTGTAGTGCGTGATTGTAACGACAGGTTGCAGCTGCCCTGTCTCTTGCTGTGCGTCTAGATTGGCACTTTCTTCTTAGTAAAAAAACCCATAGCTAAACTAATGTGAGCAGAATAGAGAGTCCCGGGGAGCCTTAGCTCCTTATTCTCAGTCTATTCTTTCACATTTCTCTGCTGTTGCTCTCTGGATAATTGCAGTTTAATTGGGTGACAAGAAATGAAAACTGTGTCCACATTATCCAGGATTATCTATTTTTCCTGAAGCCTGCCATCAATTGACAGAAAGCCCATTTATCAGTCCAAAAGGATGAGATCAGTTGCTTTTGCAATAGTACAAGAATGGTCGAAAATAAGAAAGAAAAAAAAAAAACAGTGACAGCTAAGAAAAATGATTTTAGTTGTTGATCACGGAGAAAGTTTATCTGATCCTTTATAGAAAGCTGCAGAGGCTTTGAATGTTGTGCTATGAGTAATGAACATTGCCCAAGTTTGCTTCCTCAACTTGATTTGTTCCTGCACTGCCTCTCTTTTGTGTGGGCACAGCTCGACTTTAAAAGCCTCATTCAGTCAGCATGAATACACTTCATTTTACCAAAAAGAACTTTGTATTGATAGTTAGAAAAAGGAAGGTTGTTTAGAAAGGAATGGTAGACAATAAGGACAAAATGAAGAGCTTTCAGTTTCCATTATGAGCATGTCGCTCTATTCTTCTCAGCTGTTTATACATTCCCAGCACAATAATGCCTCTTTACAATAATATGTTTCCCCTTTTACACTATTCACATTGAAAAAAAGGCCCTCACATCATGACCATGGCAATAAATACTATAGAAATGTGGGTATAATGTCAATTTGCACTCTGTGAGAAGATCAAGGTGAAACTAAAGGCCAAAAGAATATTCTGTTAATGCTTATTCATTGCAATAGACATCCAGGTAAAAGAAGGACCTTGCTTCTGCACCACAAGCCTTTTCAATTGCTGTTGCATTTGTGTGACTATTTTAGCCTAATGCACTGATTGTTAAATAGAAAGAGCAGTCTTTGAATTGTCTCCTGCTCTCAAATCCCGGGCTGCACTGTGTCTAAGCAGGAGTGGCTTCTCTGTAAGAAATAGAAGGCTTTAGTTCAGTAAGCACAGTGTTTGTGAAGGTTAAGAAGGATGTTTTGTGCTTTTATATGAATGCTTCACAAGAAAAATAAAACTCATTATCCGTAAATAGTTTCTGTAAACACAAACCATTCAACTTCTATAGACAGTACAGTTTGGAACAGTCCTTGCTAATTGGAAAAAAGACAAATACAATGTATTGTACATGTAAAGGTTTTTGTTTACTTTCCAGAAAAAGAATGGAAAAAAACAAAAAAAAAGTAAGTAAAAAGCCAACAAAAGATTATCTGATATTGCTGCGGAGCGAAACACATTTTGTGGCCTGACTTGGTGCGCCTATGATGACCAAAGGATCGACCCCTAGCAGGATTGTGCCTCGTAAATCTTCTTATGCTAATAAGGTGCCGGTGGAAATAACCTAAAGCTATAACAGAAAGAAAGACTGTTGTTTGGGTTAATGCTGCATTTGCCAGGGGACACAATCATACTCTACCAATGGTTATCAAAAATGTAAAATTTATTGGCAGTGTAAAATAAATATTAGGTATGTTTATTAGGTAGGCAATATTGCGAAAATGGTTAGATTTCAGGGCAATACACAGAGAGCCGTTACTGGAACACCGGGGCAATCACAGCGGTGCCCCCGATGAAGCCCGTTTCGGGCGAGAATCTTCCATGTGTATGCGCTCGGTCAGGAGTTGTTCGTTGATCCACCTGGGAAAATCTCCATTTCAGGGAAAATCTTGGGCGCAAAACGCGCTACTGTGGCCTAGCCCTAACTCACAGCTGTCACCAGGTATTCCATTAGAGAGGGATCACTATTGGTAAATGTGTTAGAGAGGGATCACTATTGGTCAATGTGTTAAAGAGGGATCATTATTGGTCAATGTGTTAGAGGGATCACTATTGGTAAATCTGTTAGAGAGGGATCACTATTGGTCAATCTGTTAGAGAGGGATCACTATTGGTCAATGTGTTAGAGAGGGATCACTATTGGTCAATGTGTTAGAGAGGGATCACTATTGGTAAATGTGTTAGAGAGGGATCACTATTGGGTAATGTGTTAGAGAGGGATCACTATTGGTCAATGTGTTAGAGAGGGATCACTATTGGTAAATGTGTTAGAGAGGGATCACTATTGGTAAATGTGATAGAGAGGGATCACTATTGGTCATTGTGTTAGAGAGGGATCACTATTGGTCAATGTGTTAGAGAGGGATCACTATTGGTAAATGTGTTAGAGAGGGATCACTATTGGTCAATGTGTTAGAGAGGGATCACTATTGGTCAATGTGTTAGAGAGGGATCACTATTGGTAAATGTGTTAGAGAGGGATCACTATTGGTCAATGTGTTAGAGAGGGAACACTATTGGTCAATGTGTTAGAGAGGGATCACTATTGGTAAATGTGTTACAGATGGATCACTATTGGTAAATGTGTTAGAGAGGGATCACTATTGGTAAATGTGAGGTCCTATAAAGAACCCAGACTATCCTGTCATGTTCAATCTTATTTATTAGTTCAGGACATAGGTTCATGGCTTCTATGGGGTCTATTGCTTAAATAATGTAATAAACCGTTAACAAACTCACTTCATTGTCTCAGAGAAGTGGGCATGGAGATGTTTTCCTTTCAGTCCCCCTGTCATATATAGCAGGGATAAGCAACCAGTAGATCTCCAGATGTTTGAAAACTACAACTCCCAGCATTCCTCTAAAAGCAGTCTGTAGTTAGGGAATTAAAACTACAACTCCCAGCATACTCTACAAGCACTCTGTAGTTAGGGTATTGCAACTACAACTTCCACTATTCCTCTACAAGCACCCTGTAGTTAGGGAATTCTGGGAGTTTTAGTTTCCAAAACATCTGGAGATCTACTGGTTGCCTATCCCTGATATATAGATATCTCTTACTGTCCAGCAAACAGCAGCTCTCCTTTGTTTTTATTGAGAGGGGAGGGGTGGGGTGAGGTGAGAGACCGTCACATGTTTTACAAATGATGTGACATATTAGCCTTGCAACTTCCTACTAACACTTCCTACTTCCTACTAACATTCAAAATTTTGATTCGCTAACACTGCTGTCAATCTAATATTAAGCACACCATTGGATACAGCACTAAAAGGGAAGTGAGAAATATGTTCCTTTGTAAACTTCCATTGCCTCTCTGTACAACTTCCTGGGGTGTGGCTTAACAGTCTATTTTGAAGATACCATTACAAAACAGGAGTGTGGACAATGCAAGTAATTTTATTTATTTATATATTTTGCCTTATTTACATTTCTATATACTTTAAAGGGCATGTCCACCCCCAAAACTATAATCCCCCCCACTACTGGCCCCATTGTGTAGTGTAGTTTAATCCTTACCTCACATCCCAGCTCCATATGGTTCTCCTGTAGTCCCCCCCCCCCCCCAAAGTCCCAAAAACTGCCCACCAGGAGGATAGCAGAGTCCATATAGGACTCTGCCTCCTGCCTGGCCTCCGGGAGAAGCACGGCGGAGGAAAGAGGGAAGGTAAGTAAATTTCTGTGCATTTTCTGATATTACTAACATAGCGGTTGGTGCTGGGGGGACAGGGGCAATGTTTGGTGAAAAAATGTTTTGAAGGGTGAACATACCCTTTAATGTCATTACTAAATATTTGTTAATATTGATATAACTATTTATTTAGTGCTTAAACAACACATAAACACTGTCCCTATGTATATTACTTTTACCCACCCCCACCAACATAGTACTTCCGAAAAACCCAATGTATTCCCCATGAAATTATAAATTTATTTATATAATATTAGGGATTAGGGATAGGGATTAGGGATAGGGATATACAAAGGATTGATGGTTGCGTATATTCTTTATACAAAAGCTTCCTTTACTGTAGTGAAGGGAACTAGTAATGGAAATTTTCCATCTTGCCTAATAGGTCCCAATAATGACAATATTTTGCAAATTCTGTCAAAGCTCTGACTTTGAAAGACAGTAATAATGGTTTCCCCCACAATCATAAAGACATACTGATAGGTTGTATGTGTCAAATAAATGTGCTTGGAATGTAAGTTCTTCGGGGCAGGGCCTGATGTGAATGTATACATGTAATTGTAAAGTGCTAAAATTGGAGTGCAATTGTGGATTTCTCAGTAAAACAGAACGTTAGGCTGGTAGAGGGTACACACAGACAAACTATTTATACCGACCGTTCGTCACTAGAAAGCAGAGGGGCGGGACAAAGCACAGTCAGTCCAGGCAAATGTCTCCTATGGACCACACGATCTGTAGTGATTTACCGACATGTATGATTATCCGTTCATCTAACCTGCCAGCAAAATCACCTCAGATTTTTCAGCCCAACCAACCAATACATGGAAATATTGTTTGGTTGGGTTGAAAAATCTGCTTGTGTGTATCCAACCTTTATGAATATACTTAATAACAAAAATAAAGGGCATATTTGTATTGCCTAACTGTGATAATAATCATAGCAAATTGGCAATTAGAGAATATATATATATATAATATTTTTATATGATCCAAATATAATAGGATATAATGATGGTAACATAATCAGGAATCATCCCCTTGAATATCTTGCACTAGCCCCTGCATGAGGGGATTGTAACTGGAAAAAACCAGCAGAGTTATGTTGGATGGTGCTGGATAAAATTTTGCACTGTGTGCCATTTAATGCACCATGACAAGCCTGGCCTTCAGACATGAGGTCCCAATCTTATATAAACTGGACTACACAAAAGCCGAAGGTACTATATATATAGATAATATATATAATATATATAGATATAATATATATATATAATATATATATATATAAAGCATAATATTGTATAGCGGCACTCACGTAACACCTCATCATTGCCCGGGTGCTGCATCCACAAACGATACATGTAGGTAGTAACCTTCGGAGCACTCCTGGGACTTGTATCACATGGTAACTTTATTTCAAACACACATCAACGCGTTTCAACCGTCCATCGCGGCCGTCATCAGAGAAAGTGTCTAACCAAACAATCCTATTTTAACAAACTATGTGCACCACCCCCCCGTATTGCCCAATCACATAATTGTAAACCCTAGCGCAAACTGCGGCGTGTGCGCGTCATGTAACCAGCCACGGAAACACATCGCCACACATCGGCCCTGTTTGGGTCTGTATTTCACGGGCCGATGTGTGGGCGATGGTTTTTTCCGCTGCTGTTTACATGACGCGCACACGCGCATAGTTTGCGCTAGGGGTTTACAATTAATGTGATTGGGCAATACGGGGGGCGTGGTGCACATAGTTTGTTACAAATAGGATTGTTGGTTAACACTTTTATCCTGATGACGCCTCGATGGACGGTTTGAAACGCGTTGATGTGTTTGAAATAAAGTTACCATGTGATACATGTGATACCATGTGATTGGGCAATACGGGGGCGTGGTGCACATGTTTGTTACAATAGGATTGTTTGGTTGACACTTTTATATCCTGATGACGGCCGCGATGGACGGTTGAACGCGTTGATGTTTGAAAAAGTTCCATGTGATACAAGTCCCAGGAGTGCCTCCGAGTTTACTACCTACTTATTTCTATATATTAAATATACATATATAATATATCGAGTTTAAACCGACCCAAGTTAAACCGAGGTACCTTATTTTCCCATAAACAATAAAAGTGATTGACTAAAGTATAAACCGAGGGTTGAAATTATGACCACTTATTGCCTTCTGATTCTGTATTGTTTTGAGGCTTTAGTTGCCCTTTAAATGGATAGCAGATTTCCATACAGTAATAGCTATACTGGATAAGGCTATTACTGTAATAGAATTCTGCTGTTCATTTAAAAGACAACTAAATTCTCATTCCTTGGCACTCCAGATGTTTAAAAAATACAACTCCCGGCATGTTTCCAAACATCTTCACCCTCACCCTCACCCAGTTCAGTGGGTACCTTCTGTGGGCATCTATATCTGGGCTCTCTTCTGTGTGCAACCATATCTGGGCTCTCTTCTGTGTGCAACCATATCTGGCTCTCTTCTGTGTGCCACCATATCGGACTCTCTTCTGTGTGCCACCATATCTGGACTCTCTTCTGTTGTGCACCATATCTGGCTCTCTTCTGTGTGCACCATATCTGGCCTCTCTTCTGTGTGCACATTCTGGCTCTTTCGGTGTGCCACCATATCTGGGCTCTCTTCTGTGTGCAACCATATCTGGGCTCTCTTCTGTGTGCCACCATATCTGGACTCTCTTCTGTGTGCCACCATATCTGGACTCTCTTCTGTGTGCCACCATATCTGGACTCTCTTCTGTGTGCCACCATATCTGGGCTCTCTTCTGTGTGCCACCATATCTGGCTCTCTTCTGTGCCAACCATAATCTGGGCTCTCTTCTTGTGCAAACCATATCTGGCTCTCTTTCTGTGTGTGCACATATATCTGGGCTCTCTTCTGTGTGCAACCATATCTGGGCTCTTTTCCGTGTGCAACCATATCTGGGCTCTCTTCTGTGTGCAACCATATCTGGGCTCTCTTCTGTGTGCAACCATATCTGGGCTCTCTTCTGTGTGCCACCATATCTGGGCTCTCTTCTGTTTGGTCTTCTACCAGTAGCTGCAGTCTTACTTAGCAACTTACTTTAGCAATCTGGCAGCAATCCAACAGCTGCTCACTTATTCCCTGTACTGGCGCGATGGGCAGTGACATCAGCCTGCGCGCCAGTACAGGGAATAAATGAGTGGCTGACGGATTGCTGCCAGATTGCTAAAGTAAGTACTGACTCGAGTATAAACTGAGTTAGAGTTATCAGGCTGATTTTACAGCCTGAAAAACTCAGTTTATACTCGAGTATATACGGTACTTACAGGGAAATGCACTTCTGGCTCCTACACTAAATACTGCTTATAAAAACGGGTTTGCAGCAGCTGCACAGGTATTTCAAAAGACTCAACAACAGAAGATTTTAAATGCAAGCTTATAGATGGTTTTATGGTCACGGAAAACATTTACAGTAAATCACAATGTAGAAGGAACTGCTATTGGCCTATTACATTGGAGATGTGATTCCCCTCACATATCAGACTGTACTAAGAAACAAGCAAAGGGATAGTTACTAGTGTCAACTTAGCAGCCCAACAAACCCAATGATACATCCCCCAGACCAGGGTTATCAGACCAGGTGGAGGACATTCTGAATAAAATGTACTTAGTGCAGCTGGACAGATTTGCATTTTTTTCAGCCTTGCTGTGTATTTTAAAGGGTATCTCCACTCATAATTTCAAGGTTTAGGAATCCAGTTCTATTGAAGAACGGGAGGTAAAGGAGCTGTGCCTTACCTTCCGTTCTTCAATAGAACAAACAAGAGACTGGTGAGAAGTTAAGAAACTTACCCGCTCGCTCGCTCCCCCGGCTCTTAGTCTGACAGGTCCTGACGTACCTTGTCTTCTATGCACATAGATTGCGCATGCGCATAGAAGACAATGTCCGTCAGGACCTGTCAGACTAAGAGCCGGGGGAGCGAGCGAGCGGGTAGTTTCTGAACTCCCTCACCAGTCTCTGTGTTTTTATTGAAGAAGCGGGAAGGTAAGGACACAGCTCGTTTACCTCCCGTTCTTCAATAGAACTGGATTCCTAACCCTTGAAATTATGAGTGGAGATACCCTTTAAATTATCTTCATACAAACAGTATTGTTGTGTTTTTTGAGCAGATCCAGCAGATAGTGGTAAAAAAACACTATCGGGGTTATTCAATAAAAGTTCTTGTCCTTAAAAATGGTGCTAATTTTTCTCCAACCAATCAGATATTAGATTTCAAATGTTAAATAATATCTGATTGGTTGGGGCAAAATTAGCACCATTTTTAATGATAAGAACTTTTGTTGAATCTAGTGTATTATTTTGTCAATGGTGACTGCCTCATTGTAAATGCCAAGAAAATGTCATCTGTACGAAAACCTCTTGTGTGAAACTAAATAGTCAAGCTGACCTAGAGGGAAAAAAAGTATTAATCTGTCCCAGTTAGTCACTTAGTACATATAACATTGCTTTTTGCAGTTACGGGGTTAACTACCATGTTACCCAAGCAGCCATCGCAAGCAAGTAGTTTAAGTTGCACTAATCGTTTACTGTGAACTTCAGCTTCATGTAAAAGCACTGCAGCTCTTCATGTATCTTCCCAAGTAGTGTTAGGGCATATCCAGCCATGAAATAAAATTTTAGATATAGGTTCCTCACCCCCCCCAATCTAATTTTCCATATTCGTTTTTCAGAAAGATGCCCCTGAAGGCACTTACCTGACCCGTTCCTCGCCCCCTTTGCTGACTTCTGCTGCAAGGGACCTGGTCTGGTCAGTCTCTTCAAGGGCATCTTTCTGTAGAACAAATAATGTAAAAACAAGGTTAGGAGGAGGCTTTTATTTTATCAGATCATATTCAATCAGTATCGTATATAAAAAAACACACTCAAAGTCATCATAAGGACAGATATACACAGTTCCTGTCAATGTATCTTGAGAAACCCCTAGCAAACTCTCAGGGAACCCTGTTTGAGAAAAAGTGCTCTGATGGGTCAGGTTATATGTTACATAATATTGAAACAAATTCTGTGAATGATTGATGTGTTGTCCAACATTCATTCACAAAGGACCTAAACCATCAAGCACTACAAGTATTTCTTTGTATAGACTAAGAGCCAGGCCACTAAGCCCACAGGACTGTGCATATTTATGTGTGCACCTTTGTTGTTTTGGCCAATGCTGTTTCCCAGGGAGAATAATAAAAACTATATTGGAGACAAAGGCAGCTCTAGCTCTTGTGCACACTAATGTAGCGTAGGCACGAATGTGTTCAGTGTAAACAGATAACCCCCACCCACCCACCATACACACACATATGAGATCGCCTGAAATGCAGTTCAGCTGTCAAATTAGACAGACCTAAGGCTTGAGCCATCGTGGCTGTTTACTTGAAATTAACCCCTTTACACTTACTTGTGTTAAAGAAAAGACAGACCACACTTGTTGGGTGGAAACCAAGGCCACAGTTTTATTAATTGACACATTACAAACAGTGATCAATTTAAAATATTCAAAACATAATTTATGCATCTTGCATGTTAATTAACCATAAGCCCCGAGCCGTAGCCAATGCTAAATGCCACGCTCTGGATCCCAGAGGGCATGTAACGGCTAAACAACAACCTTCGCAAGGATGCATCGCCAGCTGGTGACCCAACATCCCCTTTTTTACCCTGTCAACTAAACCATTAACCAAACCCCTTTTAAAACCTATAACTATAGGAGGGAGGGTGGGGAAGATCCTTTCTCCTGCTAGCAATCAACAAAATGGCGCCCGAGCCTTCGTGCTCCGCCCCTTTAAATAACTTTGATGACGTCACCACCGACGTCATCTTCCCGATCTCTCGCGAGACCGGCCGCGGCCAATCCGGGCTCGCGTAATGACGTGATGACGTCATACGCAACGCCGCGGCCGGAATCTCACGGGAACACGCCAGGAGGCGGCGCGACCGGGACTACACTCCCAGCATCCCGTGGCCCCGCCGCCTAGGTCAGATGCTCCGGTCCCTACCGCGGGCCGGAGGCTACCGACTAAGGCTTGAGCCATCGTGGCTGTTTACTTGGAAATTAACCCCTTTTACACTTACTTTGTTGTTAAAGAACAGACAGACACACTTGTTGGGTGAAACATAAAAGGCCACAGCTTTTATTAAATGACAAATTACAACATGTGAAATATTCAAAAACATAATTTATGCATCCTTGCATGTTTAAAACCATAAGTCCCGAGCCGTAGCCAATGCTAAATGCCACGCCTCTGGATCCCCAGAGGGCATGTAACGGCTCCAAAAACCTCGCAAGGATGCATCCGCACCAAAGAGTTGCTGTAAGCCTACACGGAACTCCGTCTCCACCACCCAAAAGTATAGTGCCTGCTCTATACCCATCCTGTAAGCCGTCAGAAAAAAGTCCAGCCCAATATCATTTAAATGGACCCCATCCTGTTATCCTGAGGGACCTATTATGCCTTCTAGCTGGCGATGCCTGACGGACAAACCCCCTTGTGACCTTGACAAATCTGGAGATCCTGTGTGTTAAGGACTCCCCTAGCCTTTTCTACGGCCCCTTGGTGTCTTCGCCCTTGCCGTGTACCCTGGGAACGACCTCGACCAAACGATCACCATTCCTTAAAGAAGGATGCGAAAGCGTTGAAAGTCAGCTTTTATTAAATAACAGGTCCGACAGTCTATTCCGACAGAGGTCGTTGCGGGGAAGGTGTATTACCAACACTGTGGGGACCCGGTCAGCCCTACTAATCTGAAAACTTCGACTAGTACTCCTTAGCCAACAAGCCAACCCCCTAATTCCTTCCAGTACAGTGAAGCTGTTTGAAATCAAGGTCGTCCTCCTGGTGCACATCTGCTCTTTGGGCCGCCCAAAAAGGTAAGTGGTCTACTAGCCAGACTGAAGGTTGACGAGTCCCTAACAAAGAAAAACAATTATAGCCAGTTCCGGGCGTATGTAACGCGCACACAGTTGGAACGCCAGCGCCCTAACCTACGAACCCTTCCTTGAGAAACCTAAAGAATGGGCTTCAGTCGCAGCTCTATCCTAAAGGAATGTGTGCCAAACTCCCGAGGTGGAGGCCTAACTGCCACAAGGGCCTTACGTAGTACGCCTCAAATGTATCTGGAAAGAGGTTTTCCATCTGCAGTGAAAGAAAACCGGGGAGGGAAGCCGCTTACAGCTGCGAAACACCAATCGCTTGAACTGGGCCACAAGAAGAGAAAGAGGAAATATATATTCCCCTTCCCAAAGGGGTCTGTTTTCGAACGGCTTATCTAACCTAACCGATGGCTGAGAAATAAAAAACATCTTCCATTTTCAAACTCCTGGGCGCTAGAACTAGCAGACACTAATTCCCATTTCTATTGCCCCGAAAAAGGCCAGCGCAAAGCTGGCTTCAAATAGCTTAGCCTCATATGCTGAGCTACAGACTACAGGTAAAGCTCCTATTAAACTCATAACAGTCTATAATTATAGGACGTCTTAGTCTTACTGGGCACCTGTTCTTTTCTCCAACCTTTCAATATGGACCTATATAATGAACTCCTTGTTGCTCCTTCCATCCCAACATCTGAAAAAGAAAGACAGTCCTGCCAAACCTGCGTTGGGCCACCGGGCGAGCCCCCGTCAGAACGTAAGGTTCTAAATAGTCCAAGATGGTATCCAAATGGCTTGAGAATTAGTGTTAATCCCTTCCCTACAGAGAAATTCAACCATTCAGACCATGCCTTACGTGGCTGGACCATGTAGCCGGAGCGACGACTGGACCAGCTGCATCAACTCCCGTCTGGTATCCCCCAAAGGAAGTCCGGGCACTGCAATCCCTGTAGATTGGCATCCGGACAAAGGCGATGAAAGTCTTCCACTGAAAACGAGATAAAGCGTCCGCCAACACAGTTAAGTACACCAAGCACATGTTAGCCCTAAAGGATTGTTGAAGTCCATCTAAGCACTAACTGCCTGAGTAACGACAAGACCGGCAAGGATGAAATGGTAAGGTTATTAATGGCGTACACCACGCTCTCATTATCGGTCCAGAAACGGATCTTTTATTTTGGATCAATAACCCCAAAAGCTCAATGCCACCACTATGGGAAAGAGTTCAAGGAGAGTGAGATTTTTTGTATAACCTTTTCCACCCAATCATAGGGGCCAACCTGCGGCACACCATTCTGCCTAGAATGGCTCCAAAACATGGATCCTGCCGATCCGTAAAAAGCTGTTGTAACTCCTCATTACTCTCCTCCTCCCCCTGAAAACAGGTCCTGCCGTTTATACCTGGACAAAAATGTCTGCCATACCACCAAGTCATTGCGCAGCTCCCTGGTTATCCTGATATGGGGATAAGGGGACGGAACTCCCCTGGATATGCCGCCTGGAAAACTCTGCCCATGGGCATGACTCGACATGCAAAAATCAACGATTCCAACACCGATTGTAGCTGCCTAAGCGTAACTTCCTCACCTGGGTAAACATTGAAATTGAATTCAGCATTCCTGAACTTACCAGCTGGGAGCCTAAATTCCATTTTAACTGTGTCTACTGCGATTCCTAGGAAGGATAGTACTGTCAATGGGCCGATAGTTTTCTCTTCAGATAAAGGGACCCCACTATTTTCATTAAAACCTAAAAGAACTTAACAAATATGAACAATGTGTGAGTTTCCCGGGCCAACAAACAAGAAATCGTCAAGGTAGTGTATTATACTAGTAGAATTGGTCTCATAGGATATAGCCATTCCAAAAAGGAGCTAAAGATCTCAAATAGGGAACGGATATGGCGCAAACCATGGGAAGCATATCATAATAATAACCTACCGTCTAAATGGCAGCCCAACAAGTGAAAGCAGGACGGATGGATTGGTAACAAGGAAAAGCTGCTTCTATATCCGATTTTGCCAACAAGGCCCCTCTCCCTGCTTTCCTTACCAGGTGGACCGCCCTGTCAAACGATACGTACGACACAGAAGAATCCTCTTAGAAATGCCATCGTTCACCGAGCTGCCCTTGGGGTACGACAAGTGATGTATCAAACGGAATTTAACCGCTCTCCTTCTTTGGTACCAACCCCAGGGGAGAAACCCAGAATATAAAGGGAGCTTGGAAAACGGCGCCGCTATCCGACCCGCCTAACCTCATGCATGACTTCTCCCTTAGCCACTCGGGTGCCTCCTTGACCGATTTTAAATTATGGGAAAACTTGGGAAACTCAGAAAAATTGAATGGTATTTAAAACCCCCTTAAACCCCTCCCTGATGAGCCTGCCGCTGCCCTCTCCGGGTAAATTTCTAGCCAGGGCTCCATCGCCTCCCGATCACTGGCGCTCGCTGACCTACTGCTCCCTCCTCTTTTGTGGCAGGAGGGGGGATTTCCGAAAACATTTTGCGGCTGAATGTCCGCTCCCGCCGCAAAAGGAGCATTCATGCTAAATCTGCAAGCCGCTCCGAACTTGCAGCTACCCTCATTAATAGCCGCAGGAGCCGGCTTTTCTGGCCCTGAGCCTGAAAAGTAGTCGAGGCCGGTAGGCCGCTTTGACTACTGGAGGGGCCTGCAGAAGCCCTGTGCGCCAGCATAATCCTTAACCAGGAATCCATGGCTTTAGAGTCCCACCCCAATTCGGGCTAATTGCCATGCGCCTCCTAAGTCTCATCATACTGGTGCCAAGCTGTACCCCCATGTGTTTTAATGCTCCGAATATCATGTCAAATAACAAATAATTCAGAGCATCTCTGAGACGATTCTGGCCTATAACCCCGGCCAGAACACAAAAGGCTTGAAGCCAGTTACCAAAGGTTTTCGCAACCTTGGGTTTTTTCTCACCTTTTTCCGTTTTAACCAACTCTTTATCCACGTGCACCATGTCAGTTGTTACCAGGGACATATATCAATGTAATCGTTTTTTCCAGATTTTTTCTTTATGTCCCCTGACAGATGAACCCCAAGGGGCTAACCCCCAAGAAATATGTGTCCTTCAGGCCCTCAACTGAAGGGACATAGACAAAGGGGGAGTGCAGACGCTCCCTGGAACTGGACTCGCTATGGAGCCAGATGGCATGGTATCAATCTGCCCATTAGAGCTCGCAAAACTTGCACCAGCTCGTACCCTCACTCCCCGATGACATACCCAGGCCCCAGCACAAGTGACTCACCGGCTCTGAGACGGGACTGCAGCGGTAGCTGCCCTTGCTGGCCCTTCCGACATCACCTGCTGAGTGCTAGGCCTCCCGAGCGCGATGTGTCCCTCCTGGGATCTCTTCCAGTGGAGCTGCTGAGATCTCTGCTCCTGCCGATATGAGGAGTAGGAGGCCCTAGATCTCCTGCCCCAGAACGGACCTGCGTCGCCTGCTGCGCTCCAAGATGGGGAACGGTTAACGGCGACGATCCTGCGCCTGTCCTTGCGCCTCCGTCTGTGAGAGTCCTCACTGCTCTCCGACGAGGAGTATCTGCTCCTCTCCTTCTGCTCCCGGCTATTCCTCTCCCTTCTAGATGGGATTCTGGTGGGAGGGCTCCTGGCTCTGGACCCCATTCTCTCCTCTACGTCCTCAAAACTAGTGGGCGCTGGGGTCATACCTCTAACAGTGGGACCTAGCGTCCACAAACTCTGTTCGCCTTCATTGAAGCGTCATCCTGCCTTGTATGGCAGGGCGTATCTAGGGCCACCTCCCCGCCGATGCTGCTGCGACAGCTGGGCGGGCGGTTCTCTGCAACCAAGGGGCACGGCCACCCCTGCCCCTGGTTCTCCCTCTGTTAGCTGCTGACTCGGTGGCAGCGGGGGGCACAACCTCTGGCACCACCGCAAGAGGGGCTCTACGGGGTGCAGTCTGGGATAGCAGGGCTGGATGGACGGTGTTAAAGGCTCTTAACAAGCCTGCAGTAGCTGCCCTGCGCCTAGGGGTGTTCGCTCTCACCACCTGTGCCCCCCGTGGCCTACGATAGGTGTGTGGGGGATTGGGGCTCAAACGTACGGGGGCGACGGACCGGCGTACAGGCCTACCAGCCAGCCGGCTGGCAGATCTGGTATGGGGCCTAGCCCCGGTCTCAGGGTTCCCAGCCGGTGAACCCCTCTCCAACACTTCCTGCAGCCAACCCGCCCCCTCCGCACTGACCCTCTCCCTTACCCTGTCCAGCAGCTGCTCAGCGTTCTCCATAGCTTGTAATCACTAAAATTCTGCGTGAAATCTGTAAAATTTGCCGGTGTTGTGTTGCTCAGAGTGGGAGAAGATCCTTCTCCCTGCTAGCACTCAACAAAATGGCGCCCGAGCCTCGTGCTCCGCCCCTTTAAATAACTTTGATGACGCCACCACCGACGTCATCTTCCCGACTCTCGCGAGACCGGCCGCGGCCAATCCAGGCTCGCGGAATCTCACGGGAACACGCCAGGAGGCGGCCGCGACCGGGACTACACCTCCCAGCATCCCCCGCTGGCCCCGCCCGCCTCAGGTCAGACGCTCCGGTCCCTACCGCGGGCCGGAGCTACCAAATTACCACTTATCACATTATCTAACCCTGTTCATCATCAGCATATTGAAAGAATGAAGTTTAAGCATATAATGATAAACACAGCAAAGCAAAGAAGAAAAAAAACTCAACTCTCTATTCCTAGCAACTACATTTTATTCCTCAAGTAACTGTATATATTGGAATTGTATTTATGTCTTGTTTTAATGTGAGCTAATGAAACTTAAAGCAAGACGATCCACTATGTCATGGGGACTGAAAAAGCTATATTTCTAATTAAAAACAAAAATAATACAAATATTTTAAAGGGCATGTCCACCTGTTTTTTTTTTTTTTCTTTAGTGTAGGGATCCCTCCCCAGCCCCAACCACTATAATTATTTTCCAGAAAGTCCCCCGATCATTACTTACCTTGCCTCTCTCCTCCGACGTACTGTCACAGACAGCCCTCAGAGGCGGAAACAATTCCCTCCCTGCAAGGCTCCTGGTGGTCACTTTCTGGGACTTTAGAGGGACATTACATGAGAACCATTTGGAGCAGGGATGTAAGGTAAGGATTTTTATACACTACACAGGGGGAGAATTTGGTTTGGGGGTTAGAAATGCCCTTCAAGAGCAATTTAGTCAACAGTCCTTTGTGGGTAGTGAAGCATATCCCTTTCAAGTCTATAAAATTGGTGCCAAATAAAGATTTAGTTGGCAGAAATGTGTTAGCAGCAGCAATCAAGGAGCAAACATCAAGTCTAGTCATTTCCTTATTACATCACTTTACTTAAAGGAAAACTGTACTTAATAAACATCATCTAGACATAACTGTCAGGTCCACACATATAACAAAAAACAGCCTCAGTTAACCTGCTGACAACACCAATGCTACATTCTTCACTGTGAACGATGTGCACTTAACAACAAAAAATCCTTTCATATAATGGACATAAGAAGGAAATTCTGGTATACAATTCCACTAAATACCACTAAAGGTTGTGTCCTCCCCAAAACTCCCACACCCATGTTGCGCTATATCTACCTATCTAAGCCTAGCAGGCCTGAGCCTCTAAACACAGACCGTCTAATGGGTGTGTTATAACATGGTGAAAAGTTGTCTACAGGGTAATCAGCCATGGGGACGATTCTAGAAAGTTTGTTTCAGGGACATGGTAAAACTAAGATCGCACAAAGCAAAGTTTGAAACAAGACTAAAGATATACCATGACCAGTGGCGTAGGGGGCCCAGACGGTAGAATGGCCCACCATAAGCCCCTAATCTGCGCAGGACGAGATGGTTTTAAACAGCTGACCGCGCGTATATTTCATTCATACGCGCAATCTCCTGTTTAAAACCAGCTAGTCCTGCACTGATCAGTCAAGTCTGTGCAGGGAGGAGGGAGTCCCTGACCATGATGTTATGTATATTGGTAAAATTCAACAAAATATACGTGCTATAAGAAGGGGTCCCGAGGGACTAAAATATTCTGTGTATATCATTATAGGGATCATTCTCCCAGCACTGTGGGAGGGAGGGGGGCATCTTGTTTTATTTTTTTGACAGATATAGCCTCCTCCCAGCCAGAAAACCACTGTAGATTAATCAGGGTTCATAGTTTTGCTGGAGGTGGGGGGTGATTCAGCTGGCAATATTACCTGGAAAATATTCGATTTGTCCACTTTAACCACTTTATACAGATACAGTACATTAATGGGCCACAAAATAAACACTCTGGTTGTTCACCAATAGATACCATCTGAGAACTCACATCATTTTAAAGGCATCTTTTTTACAGTGAAAAATATAAAATGGTGTTACTGCAGTGTTGTAACTAGGAATCACTGTGCCCCCCTGCACACTTATGATAGGGCCCCTACACCTACAGGGGTTTTCTGGGAGGAGGCTTTATCTGTCATAGGAAAAATAAGAAGATTGGGCCACCTTGGCTCCTGGGCCTCCGTGCGGTTGCTCCCCCTTCTCCCTGGTAGTTATGCCCCTGTGTAACTGTATTATGCCAATAGATAAGGTAATGGCAAGTTCATTAGATAGTTGGCTGAGTACGATTTTAAATTTAAATGAGAACGAAACCCAAAATACAAAGGCAGCTCCACATATGCTTAAATTGTCACTTAGTAAAACCAATTGTCTCTCACCTCTGAATTCAGCTTCTTAGTGGAGAAATCATTTGCAGAATATTTCCGGTTTCTTGCAATCTGTGATGCCACTGCTGCTTTTTAGTGCCGCTTCTTCCTGGTGGTCACAGACACAAAATTTCTTTCCACATGCTAACTAGGTTCGTTGTGTTTGTTTCTCCAACCCCTTTATGCCAATTTGCATGTAGCAATTGACCCCAGTGTCCTCACCCACCAGTGTCTCCCAGCCAATCATCAGAGAGAGCAGCCAATGTGAGTAGCTGATTTTGCAGACTGTGCTCATGCAGAGTGGTACAGTGTGCAAAGAAGCTGATAACCCAATGCATATGTATTTATGAAGCAACAACCCTGTTGACCCTTTATATTTTTATATTTGAGCATTTATGCGTCAGCAGCTGTGTCTTTTTATTTTGTCTGTTGATTTATTTTTTGCACCAAGCTGCACCACTTATAGAAGTGTGAACTGCCTGTTAACCTTTTATATTTGTATTTTATATTCAGGTATCTTTTCACAAACTAAGGTATGGCATTGATACTGCACTCTCCAACATTCCTATCGATTTTAAGGGGAATGTTGGAGACAGGGTTGCTATATAACAGTGCACCATGTAGGTGCATCTATAACAAAAACATATGCATACCATTAAAGGATGTGTAAACTGAGGCAAATCATTTTTTAACTAATCACACATTAATTAGGGTTAACCAACAACAATCTTAAATCTGCTTTTTATTTTTCTTCTCCGACCTTCCTATCCCTTGTTTTTTAGCTCTGGGAGTTTTACTTTTTAAAGAGGGTGGAGCACAGCTAGTCAGTAAAGAACTGTCAATCACCCAGCCCCTCCCCCTGGCACACTACATGCAGAAACTCTCCATTCTATAAAAGTAAAGCTTATTTCCCTGTCATTGCATGGCTAATTGATTCAGCATTAAGATCAGTAAAGGAATAATTATTATCTGTTTCTCTGTGCTCTTTCTGTGAAGATAAACCCAATCCTGCAGTTAGCTGCTGTCTGTGTTATTAAAGAAAGTTCAGTTGTAATATTATGATATTTTTAAATTGTTATTTGTGTAATGCATACTTAGTTATTCTACATATTCTCTCCCATTTTGATTTCATACCCTTTTCTGTTCCCTGCTGTTGCCATTAGTGAGCTGACATTTCAGGTTCTAACGGTCCTTCATCTTCCCAGGATGCACCACTTCCTTGGAATGTTCCTAACAGTAATTTCTACTGATTGGCTGTTGGATGGATCAAACATGCTCAGATCTCTACTGAGCAACTGAATCAAGCCAGGCGCTGGATCAAGAGCAAGGCCATAACGGTCTCTACTAGGGGTCCTGCAAACAGGAAGTCAGTATTTCGGTTGCCTTTATTTATACACAGACACAATGCTGAATGGGCAGATTAAGGACATTGGGATGGAAAAATACTGCTCTTTTTTCTTAAAACTATAAGCATTTGCACTGAACTTCCCCTTTAAGTCCCAATGTAGCACTGTACCTAAAGAAATCAATTACAAAGCCCCACACACAAACACACAAAGACCCACACACAAACACACATACACACCTTCAAACTCCTACAGCTAAAAGAAAATCTTACTTGATTCAAGCAGTGATTACATCTCCCAGTGCTGCTTACCTTCCCATAGCAAAGCAGTTTCACTATAACACAAAATCACTGGGTGGATGCTATTGGCTGTAGTGGGGCAAAGACAGTTCATCTTCACTGCCATGCCTAACACTCCATTTGTGCCTCAGTTTTGGGAGGAGGTGGATAGATAGAGAGGAGACATGCATACTAATAGGAATGAGCTTAACAGGACATGAGGAGATCTAGTGACAGGGAACACTGAGAGCAAAAAGGGATCAAGTTCCTGACAGCACTGAAATATAGAAGGATGAAGGCAAGTCATTTTTTTTCAGTCCCGGCTGGATTTATACTTTTCCTTTCCCATAGGCCAGCTAGCTTGATGTCCTCGTACCATGAAAAAAAAAGTGCCCTAATTATGGAACAAGAAAAAAAAACATGCAATAATTTACAAAAAAATATAGGCTCACGTTGATAGTGTAAAAAGTACCAATTGCAGAAACAATGGCTATGTACCCATGGGGTGCAAATGTTGCATTTGTCATTTTTCATATGATTTTGGTGGGAAAAATGGGTCAGACATGTTGGTAAGGTTTGGATGATCATGTGGTGTTTAATAGACCATGCATCTGGCCTTGCCAAAATATTGATGGTACACATTTAATTCAATCAGTTAAACTATGGATTGGTTTCTTAATTAGTAGTCTGTCTGAAGGAAATATCAGGTCAGGGTTGGCTTGTGTGTTCCTAGCCTATGGAGAAAAGAGAAAGATGAAAGTGAAATTGGTGAAAAGGGGGAAAGCAAAAAAATTAATAGGAAAATATGAGGTTCTGAATGTCTGGAGACCAGAGGCTGGCAACAAATAAGGTAATGTTGGGGCACCTTTGCAGTAGCTGTAAGAAGGAGTAGGCAGTGCTTTGTTGAGTGGGTGTTGAGATCGCACATGTGCAGAAAATGCAATGAAGTTGAATTGATTGACAGACCCAGATTTGCCATAAGGCAGACTCAGCATGTGCCTAGGGGCACCTGTGGCTGGAGGGGTGGCTGTCAATCTACCCCAGCCCTTCACCAGCAAACAAATGTAGAAACCCAGGCAGCAGGTCCTTAAGTGAATTCAAGTGGCTCAAAATTGTGTTTAGGGGGTTCACCACACTCCCAACAATTCTCCACCCCCTATATAGTCTATTTTCTTCCCCCCCAAAAAGAGAAAAGGGGTGTGGTTTGCAGGTGTTGTCTGTGTTTAGGGGTGGGATAAGAGTGCCAGGTTTTTGTGCCTATGGTATTCTGAGGTGAAAATCTGCCCCTGGGTAGAAACCAATGGTAGCCTCAGCTTTGGGTAAAATAATGAATTTATCAATGGGTTAGCTTGACTAAGAAATAGCGGTGGCTGCGCAGTTTTCACAAAAGAGCACAGATTTAATATTGCAGCTGTGGCTCTTTTAAAGCCAACAATTATTTCCTTTTAATTATAGCTGTGTTTCGGGGATGGGGATGGAGAGGGGAGAGTGGGTCATTGGCGTGTTCTACCTGTTTTTTAACTTGTTCTGATTATGTGCACATTTTGCATATCATTTATATCTGGATTCATTTCTTTGTAATTGTGGGATACTAACAATTCTATTAAGCAATGCATGCAGATTTAGTCACAATTTCTCTGCAACCTTGCTACAAGTATATATTTGCATAGTGAGCTGGTTACACGCGTGCATCTATAAACAGGAGGGTAATGTATTAAAAACTGAAAGAATTGGATCTACTGTAAGAACATTTCATGTCTGGTTCTAATTAACAGGTGGTTGATTTATTCCTGAGTAAAATTTTCTCATTACTGGGATGTGTGTGTGCTATAAACTAATATTTTACCCCCTAAAGTAGAAGTAAACTATGTAACCAGCTGGTGGATTGCACATTTTTAAGTTTGTTCTTATTTACATCTTTAGATCTATAGTGGGAATGAGTGTGATTTAGATTTTGTATGACGTTTTACATTTTGTGCATGCCAGTATTACAAACATTTTTGCATTTTTAATTGTAGAAACTTAGATGTATACCTAAAATACTTATTGTTTCTAAAAGCTCTGGTTCTTCTGAGTACAACAATAAAAGATATGAGATATACCTAGGTACCCCACTTTTCTTGTCCAGGAGCCCCCCCAAACTAAAATAGCACTCTCTAGATTTTTACACCTGATTGAAAATTATAAGCACTTCTGACAGTTAACATAGAATAACTGTCCAATTAGCTAAAATATCCACGTAAGTTAGAGAATTTGGGGGACAATTTTGATCAAACTGCAGATTCCCAGACACAGATGTTTAGCAATTTGAAGTTTTTTTCCATAAATTAAATTTTTCTCCAAAAAACAATATATCCTAGACAAAATCAAAGTTTTTTTTTAATCAAAAACTTAGCAAAAAGTTTCAAACTAACACTAATGTGAAACTTTAACCTCTCCTGTATCCAACGGTATGTCAGAAGCACGGGTGTACACAGGGACTTGGACACCAAGTAGCTCCAAAAGGGACACGTGAATACTGTAAGTGCATCTGCAAGTAAAAAATCAAAGTGCTCTGTACTTTGAACAGCCCAACTGTGCCATTCTTTCATACATACATGCAGATTTGGAAATCCTACCTAAACCCACTTGACAATTAAAGCCCCCCACTAAATATCTCCCACTTGTGTTCAATCAAACTGCATGATGTATGTGTATGTGTAGACTAGGCCACCAACTAACTCCAAAGGGACGTCTGCACAAGTGCAATTACAATTTTAAAAAAAACAAAGTGCTCTGTAATTTGAACAGCTTCCATTTTTTAAAGGAAACATCCCCTAAACTTGGAAATCCCCACAACATTCTGTAGATTTTTGGAATCATCACACCTTCAGCTACGTAACAGCACCATGCTGTCAAACATACATGAAGAATTTCAGATGCAGTAATGAGTAAAATGAACTCCATGCTTTTGGAACATTTTGTTAAAAAATTAAATAAGGATGAAATAGGATTCAAAAGTAGAAATCCTACCTAAACCCACTTGACAAGTAAAATAAAAATACTAAATATCAATCTCTGACATGTCCTCATTTGAATGTTACGCCATATTTGTACCACATATGTGGGTGCACCTCGAATAGCTCCAAATGGACACATGCAGAAGTGCAATTACACACACAAAAAAATCAAAGTGCTCTTTTTACACTATTTAGCAGATTTTCTCGTTTTTGTTTACATATTTACCGTCTTTGTTTACATATTTACCAACTTTTTTACATATTTACAGCTTTTTTTTCATTCTTACTGATTTTGTTTATATATTTACCGTCTTTGTTTACATGTTTCGAGTTTTTGTTTACATATTTACCATCTTTGCTGTTATTTTTACCATCTTTGTGTTATAATTTCTTTAGGAGAAGGCCTCTATGAGACCCCCTCTGGATGCGGAGTCTAAGCACCTGCCGGTCTTCACCAGAGCCTCTAATGGTGAGGATGTTTCGCGGGGAGCAGGCACTAGGGCGTGGCTCCAGAGGAGGGAACCACAAAGGCCAATCCCACAATGTGGAGAAGCAATCGAGATGAAGACAGGAGGTAACTGGAGGTAGGAGCTGTAGTAGATATGGAAACCGGAGGTATCTGGAGGTAGGAGCTGTAGTAGATCTGGAGACCAGAGGTAACTGGAGGTAGGAGCTGTAGTAGATATGGAGACAGGAGGTAACTGGAGGTAGGAGCTGTAGTAGATATGGAGACAGGAGGGAACTGGAGGTAGGAGCTGTAATAGATATGGAGACCGGAGGTAACTGGAGGTAGGAGCTGTAGTAGATATGGAGACCGGAGGGAACTGGAGGTAGGAGCTGTAGTAGATATGGAGACCGGAGGTAACTGGAGGTAGGAGCTGTAGTTATCATAGGACTTAGATAAGCTAGAATAAGGGAGCTAGGGTTCAGAGTCCAAACACACTCTGAACTGGCAGCAAGATGCCGGCTGCCAGGAGGGCCTAAATAGGCCCAGAGGACATCATCACCGATGGACTCACGTCCCCGCGCGTGCACGCCGGAAGAAGATTGCCTCAGGGGGTACCGCCCACGTCCCTGCGTCATAGAAGACGCGTGGACACATGGACGGGCGGAGGTAAGTATCTTACACTTTGTTTACATATTAACCATTTTTGTTTATATATTTACCGTCTTTGTTAACATATTTACCGTTTTTGTTTACATATTTACCATCTTTGTTTATATATTTACCGACTTTGTTTACATATTTACCATCTATGTTTCCATGTTTCCCGTTTTTGTTTAAATATTTACTGTCTCTGTTTATGTATTTACCGACTTTGTTTACATACTTACAGTTTTTGTTTACACATTAACCGTCTTTGTTTTTATATTTATTGTCTTTGTTTACATATTTATCAATTTGTTTACATATTTCCTGTTTTTGTTTACATATTTCCCTTTTTGTTTACATATCTACCGTCTTTGTTTACATATTTCCAGTTTTTGTTTACATATTTCCCATTTTTGTTTACATATCTACCATCTTTGTTTACATATTTACTGGTTTTGTCTATATATTTACCGTCTTTGTTGTAATTTTTATCGCCTTTGTTTACATATTTACCATTTTTGTTTATATATTTACCGTCTTTTTAACATATATAACGTTTTTGTTAACATATTTGCCATCTTTGTTTACATATTTACCATCTTTGCTTATATATTTACCGACTTTGTTAACATATTTACCATCTTTGTTTCCATGTTTCCCGTTTTTGTTTAAATATTTAGTCTCGGTTTATATATTTACCGACTTTGTCTACATATTTACAGTTTTTGTTTACACATTAACCGTCTTTGTTTTTATATTTATTGTCTTTGTTTACATACTTACCAATTTGTTTACATATTTCCCGTTTTTGTTTACATATCTACCGTCTTTGTTTACATATTTCCAGTTTTTGTTTACATATTTCCCGTTTTTGTTTACATATCTACCATCTTTCTTTACATATTTACCGGTTTTGTCTATATATTATATTTACCGTCCTTGTTTACATATTTACCGTCTTTGTTGTAATTTTTATCGCCTTTGTTTACATATTTACCATTTTTGTTTACATATTTACAGTCTTTTTAACATATTTAAGGTTTTTGTTAACATATTTGCCGTCTTTGTTTACATATTTTCCATCTTTTTTTATATATTTACTGAGTTTGTTTACAAATTTACCATCTTTGTTTACATGTTTCGCGTTTTAACCCTTTCAGTGCCAGCAGAATTTAAAAAATTTTTGCGTTACCGTCTTTGTTTACATATTTACTGTCTTTGTTGTAATTTTTATCGCCTTTGTTTACATATTTACCATTTTTGTTTACATATTTACCGTCTTTGTTTACATATTTACCGTCTTTGTTGTAATTTTTATCGCCTTTGTTTACATATTTACCATTTTTGTTTACATATTTACCGTCTTTTAACATATTTAACGCTTTTGTTAACATATTTACCGTCTTTGTTTACATATTTTCCATCTTTTTTTATATATTTACTGACTTTGTTTACAAATTTACCATCTTTGTTTACATGTTTCGCGTTTTAACCCTTTCAGTGCCAGCAGAATTTCATTTTTTTTTTTTTGCTTTAAGTGCCAGCAGAATTTTCAGGATTTTGCCCTTATTCGTTTTAGACTAATTTTACAGCAGGAAACCTTGCAGTAAATCATGAATATTATACATTGTTTTCTTCAGCACAAAGTGTAACTTTAACACAGTAACAGAATTTTGTAACTTTTCTGGAAATTTTACTGGAATTATGGGTAAAATATGTAAAAAAAAATGTTAAAGGGACTGTCCACCCCTCTTTCCAAAAACTGATATGATGTAGATAACCCCTCAAAACCTTAACTTCGTTTTAGTCACAATTTACAAATCAGCTCCCACACAGAGTTATTATACTTACATGCTCCTCCTCGCTCCACCGCCGCGGCTCTGCACTTCCGGGTAAGGCAGTCAGTGTCGGCCGTGACTGTGACATCACGGCCATTCACTGACTGCCATTCCCGGAGCAGTCTCCACTGCAGCTGCTCAAGAACACAAAAAGAACAGAGCAGCCACAGTGGAGACTGGGAGAAGAACCCGGAAGCGGCGGTGGAGCGAGGAGCTTGTATAATGTATTATATCAATACATTATATCAGTTTTTGGAAGAGGGGTGGACCGTCACTTTAAATTTGCAAATTTCCATGGATTTTTCCCATTTTTATTTATAGTTATTTTAAGGTTACGCACAAAAATCTTACTGTTTCTAAAAGCTCTGATACTCCCGAGTACCAGATATATGTAGGTACCCCAATTTTTCTTGTACAGGAGACCCCCCCAAACTAAAACTGCACCTTCAAGAATATTACACCAAATTGAAATGTATAACCACTACTGACAGTTAACATAGAATATCTTCCAAATTAACAAAAATATTCTCACAAGTGAGATATTTTTAGAAACTACACACCCGTAGGATTTTACGAGTGAGGTAAGTTTCGATCAAAACACAGATACCTGGGCGCAGAGCTTCGTCTAATTGTAAGTTATTTTCTCACGTTTTGCTTTTTTTCCTCAACTGTAAAATCAGAGACAAAATCAAATGTGAATTTTAGTTAAAAACTGTGGAAGAATATCCCGAATAAAACGGTATGCCACATTCTTGGGTGTACTCAGAGACATGGCTGCCAACTAACCCAGAGTATGCATGACCAGTGCCAAATGTCAGTAGCAGCAAAAAAAAAATTAGCCAGTTTTGTATTTGCACAGTCTGCAGTTTTTCCACAAAACACCCCCCTAACTCAAAAATACCCCCCACAAACTATATATTCCTGAAATCTACAAACCTTCAGCTATGTAACGCTGTAGTTCGTTCATTCATACCATCAATTTTGTGGGCGCAGTTCTTTGTAGAAATTCACACTTTTACCAGATTTTCCAAAAAAATTAACATCAAACAACATTCAAAAAGGTTGAAATCATGCCAAAACCTCATGAAATGTAAAAAAAAGTTGCTAAATATCAATCTCCCAAATGTCCTGAATCAAACGGTATGCCATATGTGTGGTTACTCACGCAGACGTGAAAGCGAATAGCCACGAAGTGAGACAATGCACGATGGCTCAGAATAAGCTAAAATATTTAGCCAACTCCGAATTTTTCCACAAAAAAACCCCGTATCTCAGAAATACCCCTTACAAACAATATATTCCTGAAATCTACACACCTTCAGCTATGTAACGCTGTAGTATGTTCCTTCATACCATCAATGGTGTGGGCACAGTTCAACTTCAAAAGGTAGAAATCCTGCCAAAACCTGATGGAATGTAAAATAAAGTTACTTAATAGCAATCTCCCAAATGTCCTGAATCAAACGGTATGCCATATGCGTGGTTACATCCCCCACAAACCATATATTTCTCGAATGTACAGACCTTTATCTACGTAATTCTGTAGTTAGTTCCTTCATACCATCAATGGTGTGGGCACAGTTCTTCGTAGAAGTTTGCAGTTTTAACAGATTTTCTAAAAAAAATTTTTAAAAAACACTCAAAGGTAGAAATCATGCCAAAATCCCAAGTAATGTAAAAAAAAGTTACCAAATATCAATCTCCCAAATGTCCAGAATCAAATGGTATGCCCTATGTTTGGTTAAACACGCAGACGTGGAATCGACTAGCCACAAAGTGAGCCAATGAACAGTGACCCAATTACAGCAACTTTTCAGATTTGTCAGACTAAACACCCCTCTATATTAGAAATACCTCCCAAAACTATATATTGTTGGAATCTACACACCTTCAGCTACATGTCATGTAAAAATGAATGAAACGGTATGCCATATGCATGGTTACGCACACGGACATGAAATCTACTAGTCACAAAGTGAACCAATGCGTAGTGGCCCAATAACAGCAACTTTTAAGATTTTACAATCTAAACACCCCTCTAACTCAAAAATACCCCCCAAAAATATATATACTCAGAATCTACATACCTTCAGCTAAGCAACGGTGCCATTTTTTCATTCATACCATCAATTGTGTGTGTGCAGATCTTATTTTCAGCATATTTTCTGAAAAAAAATAAAGAAAGAACAAGTTTCAAAGTTAAAACCCTGCTAAAACCCCAAGTAATGAAAAAAAGTTACCAAATATCTATCTACCAAATGTCCTGAATCAATCGGTATGCCATATGCATAGGTGCACACAGAGTCACGGCCACCAACTAACTCAAATGGGAAGCATACATAAGTGCAATTACAAGAAAAAAATCAAAGTGCTCTCTAATTTTAACAGCCTACAGTTTTTCAAAGGAAACAGTCCCAAAACTTGGAAATACCCCCAATAAACTATATATGTTTGGAATCTATAAACCTTCAGCTATGTTACGGTGCCAAGCTTTCATACATACATGAAGAATTCCAGACGCAGTAATCCAATGAATTCTGTGTTTTTAGAAGATTTTGTAAAAAATAAGATGATTCAAATGTTGAAATCCTACATAAACCCACTTGACAAGTAAAAAAAACCCCACTAAATGTGAATCTCCCACATGTCCTGAATCAAACGGATAGCATTTTTGTATATAGGGATTGTCGGCAGAGGGAACTGCTGTGCCTATGATTAAGGATGGGTGTGTCTGAAACGCGTAAGGCGTCCAGACAATAAAGGCTTTTAATTGCAAAATTTTACGGTGGAGTGTCTTGTGTGATCCCGGTCAGTGCGGATTCCAATATTGTAACGATCCTGGAAGAATCATTGCCTTGCGACGGGCTTGGGGCATCCTGCACCCGGGCCACAGAGATGCATGGGTAAGAGTTTCACCCATAATATATCTTGATATAAGAGAGTTTATTTATCTTCCAGACATAGACACCTCTGAACGAAGCGACGGACCCAGGGTGTGCACACCTGGGTCATAAAGCATATATAGTAAGCAGGTGTTAATCACCTTTTTCAATTGATAAACAAGTGCATTCTTATTTTACAAGTTTTTGAGCCCATATGATTCTTTTACAAATAACTAAGTATAACTTAGTTACTTCCTCCTGCTCTGCTATGGAGGATCACAGCACAGAAGACCCACAAGTTGACTCAAGGGTGCGAGAGGGGGCGGAGGTCTGCACTATGATTAGCAACAACAGAACAAAATGAAGTAAAGCATTGTACTGTAACTTAGGTGATTACGTGATTCACCACCAGATGGCAGCACACAGGTTAATTAACTTAAAAAATGTTGGGAAAAGGGGATACAGAGGCATTTTTAAAAGTTGTAAAGTAACCTATACCAAGTCTCAGGAAAAATGGCCCAGCCATTTTAAAGTTTTTCTGGAATATACATAAATCTAAAATGTATGTTTACAAATGCAAGAAGTCTGGCCAGGGAACTTGAAATAATAGCTTTAAAGGAAAGGTATGATGTGATTGGTATAGCAGAATCATGGCTAAATGATTCACACGATTGGTCAGTAAATATTGAAGGATACTCCTTATTTAGACATGACAGAGTTAATAAAAAAGGAGTATGTATGTATGTATGTTAAACAGGAATTGAAGCCAAATTTAAAAGATGGAATAGATGGGGGCGTAAACGATATGACAGAAACAATATGGGTGGAACTGTGTACAGGAAGCAAGAAGGTAGGCAAATTAATTGATGGAGTATGTTATAAGCCGCCAAATGCCGGGGAGAAGGTGGAAATGAATCTCCATATGCAGTTGGCGAAGGCTGCTGGTATGGGGCATGTTTTGGTTATAAGGGATTTTAACTACCCTGACATAGATTGGAGTAAGGGAACTGCCAGCACCTCAAAAGGTATACACTTCTTAAATTTCCTATATGAACATTTACTTTCACAGATGGTAGAAGTTCCTACTAGACAGAATGCGTTGTTGGATCTAGTGATATATAATAACCCTGAGCTCATTTTGCAGATGAAGGTAATGGTAAGCTTAGGGAATAGTGACCATGATATAGTGTCATTTAATATAGGTTGCAAAAAACTAAAGTGCACTGGGTTAACAAACTTTTAACTTTAGGAAAGCTTATTTTATGCTGTTAAAGGAATCACTCCTGCTCATAGACTGGGGGGAATTGTTTCTAGGTAAAGATACTGAGCAGATGTGGACCACTTTTAAAGGGATATTAAATTATTACATTTCTAAATCTGTACCTTTAGGGAACAAGTGTAAAAAAATTAGGTACATTTTTTTTAGGTAAAAAGCTCAGGTAAAAAGGGAAATGGAAAAAAAGAAAAAGGCTTTTAAAATTTTGAAAACAGAGGGAACCGAACAGGCTTACAGGGAGTACCAAAGCTGTAATAAAGAGCGCAAGAAAGCAATTAAATTAGCTAAAATAGAAAATGAAATACGGATTGCCAAACAAAGCAAGTCCAACCCCAAAATGTTTTTTAAGTATATAAATGGTAAAAAGATGAGGACTGAGAATGTGGGACCATTAAATAATGGGGCTGAGGTGGTTGTAGAGGATGCTGAAAAGGCTAATCTGCTAAACAGTTTTTTTACATCGGTTTTTACTGTTGAGAATCCTTGTCCTTACAGCAGGGATGGTAATAATATGCAGGGAAGAAATGAACAGTATTCACATTGGCTAAAGCTAGGTACACACAGTACAGATTTCTGAAAGATGACAGACAGGATCTGCAAGATCCTGTCTGCCATATTCCAAAGATCTGCATACACACAGTCCCGAGCGTTCTCCCTATGAACTTCATAAGGGGATTGTGTGTTTCCATCGGCCGCGCTAGACTCCGCTATAGGTGAAACGAGCGTACACACATAACGCTAAAGCCCCGATACCGTCGGATACTTGGATTTTGCGAAAGCTTTTGATACTGTGCCACATAGGCGACTAATGTATAATGTGAGGACTGTTGGCCTTGAAGAAAACATTTGTTCATGGATAAAGAACTGGTTATTGGATCGCAAACAGAGTGGTGGTTAATGGAGCTACATCTATGTGGGCTAAAGTTCTAAGCGGAGTGCCTCAGGGTTCTGTACTGGGGCCGCTTCTGTTTAATCTGTTTATAAATTACTTAGAAGGGGGCATTGAGAGCAAGGTCTCAGTGTTTGCTGATGACGCACAACTATGCAGAGCTATCTAGGTCTGCAAGATAGATTACCAAAATGGGCAGCAGAATGGCAGATGAGATTCAATGTTGATAAATGTAGGATTTAATAATCCCTGTGCCACCTACACCATAAATAACTCTGTGTTAAGTGCATCTGTAATGGAAAAAGATTTGGGGGCTCTGGTAGATAACAGACTTAGCTATAGCAAACAATGCCAGGTAGCAATGGCTAGAGCTAGCAACATATTGTCTTGTATAAAGAGAGGAATAGATTCAAGAGAGAAAAATATTATTCTCCCTCTTTACAAGGCACTGGTAAGGCCTAATTTGGAGGTGCAGTTTTGGAATCCCATATACAAAAGGGACATCTTGGAAATGGAAGCAGTTCAGAGAAGGGGAATGGAGGGGCTTGAATATGCAGGCAGATTAGACAGGCTGTTTACATTGGAGAAGTGACGTTTGCGTGGGGACATGATAACCTTATACAAATATATTAATAGGCTATACAATGAACTCTCTGGTGCATTGTTCACTAATAGGTCATATCAGAGGACTCGAGGACATCCTTTAAGGTTGGAAGAAAAGAAGTTTCATCTTCAGGTTAGGAAAGGTTTCTTTACAGTGAGAACAGTGAAACTGTGGAACTGTCTTCCAGCAGAAGTGGTAATGGCAAGTTCATTGAATAGCTTTAAAAAAAGGCCTGGATACGTTTCTAAAACTAAAAAATATTGAGAATTACTGGTATTAAAGGGCATTTCCACCCCCAAAACTATAATCCCCCCCACCATGTAGTGTAGTAAAATCCTTACCTCACATCCCAGCTCCATAAGGTTCTCCAAAGTCCCAAAAACTGCCCACCAGGATGATAGCAGGGTCTATACAGGACTCTGCCTCCTACCTGGCCTCCGGGAGAAGTTTGGAATGCCTACTGCAGCCCTTCTCCCCCTCCCTCTCCCTCATGTTTTGCTATCCCTCCCCCTACCATAAAACCCCTTGGCCACAACATAGTATATGTTCCCCCAGCCCCAACTGCAAAAAAAAATATTTTAAGAAAGTCCCCAGAACTGTACTTACCTTCCCTCTCTCCCCCGGCATTCTGAGAAGCCGGCAGCCACGTCCGTGATTGGCTGCCTATCATCCAATTACGGACGTGGCTGCCGGTCCCGCCTCCTGCTTGCAGTGTCTTGCAAGCAGAAGGTCGGGCCGGGCGTCGGAGGAGAGAGGGAAGGTAAGTAAATATATGGGCACTTTCTTAAATTATTTTTATAGCGGTTGGGGCTGTGTTCTATTGTGTGCCAAAAGTTTTTATTAAGGGTGGACATGCCCTTTAATACATATAGATCAGGAAGGAATTTTTCCCCCTTTTTAGCTGGGGTTTATTGCCTTCCTCTGGATCAACTGTTAGGTAGGGTTAAAGGGCATGTCCACCCCAAAATTTTACTTTTGATATGTGGTAGGGCATGCTCCCCCAGCCCCAACCGCATTAATATAATTGTTAGAAAGTCCCCCGATTCTTACTTACCTGCCCTCTCTCCTCCGCTGCAGTGTTCAGGCCCTCTGCTTGCATGGAATTGAAAGCAGGGGGCGGGACCGGCAGCCGCGTCCGTGATTGGCTGAGAGGCAGGGAGGGCTGCACTGAGCATGCCTCAACCTTGATGAGGTTGAGGAAGTCTCAGGCACAGCATGAGTCACACACTGCTCCTACACAGCAGTTTCCTGGACTTTGGAGGGGCACAGCAGGGGAACTATTTTGAGCAGGAATGTAAGGTAAGGATTGTTTTAAACTACTTGATGTGGCCAGTAAGGGGTTAAATTTTAGTTTTGGGGGTGGACATGCCCTTTAAAAAAACAAAAGAGGGTGAATAGGTTGGACTTGATGGACGTATATCTTTATTCAACCTTAATACCTTAATTAGTATGTTACTACATATGTTTTTTTCTTGTCATGTGGTTTTTGGCAAGATTTCTTAGATTGAATAATTTTTTTCTTCATTTTTTCAGAATCTCCTTTTTTCAGGAAAATTCTATGAAGAACTGCATCTGAAATTCTGCATGCCTTTATGAAAGAATGACACCATTACATTGCTGAAGTTGCGTAGATTATAAAATTATATAGTTTGTGGGGGGTATTTCAAATTAGATTTTTTTTCTGTAATTGCACTTATGCATTGGTTCACTTTAGGGTTAGTTGGTGCCCATATCTCTCTTGAACACCCATGGATATGGCATACTGTTTTTGGACATTTGAGCGATTAATATTTAGTGGGGGGGGTTTATTTCTAACTTTGAAACATCTTAATTTTTTTCACATATCTTCTAAAAGCATGGAGTTCCATGGAAATCTGCATGTATGGATGAAAGAATGGCACTGTTACATAGCTGAAGATATGCAGATTCCAAAAATATATAGTTTATGAGGATATTTTCAAGTCTGAGGAGTTTTGTTTGATTGAGTGGAAGCTGCTGAAAATATAGAGCACTTTGTCTTTTTTTCTGTAATTACACATACCTAAGTTCCATTTGGAACTAGTTGGTGGCCATGTCTTTGAGCACACCCATGCATATGGCATGCCGTTTTATTCAGGAGAGGTTGGTTTTAAACTTTTTACTACAGTTTTTGTGTGAAATTCACTTTTGATTTTGTCCATAACTTTTTATCTTAGCAAAATAAGGAATCCATGCGAAAGTAACTTTAAATTAGATGAACATCTATGTCTCAGTATCTGAGTTTTGATGAAAACTTACCCCCTCCATAAAAATGCAAAAAAAAATCTATGAAATCCATTCAATTCTCCAGATAATTTGTAGCAACGTATAGAACAGTAAACACAGGGAAAATAAACTGGAGTCAGAAATAGGTTTTATTATTATATATTTATTGCTGCTCTGTGGAGGACATCTCCAGTATATTCATACCAGAGCTAACATGGCTGCTACCAGAGTTAAAGATGAGATTACTTATTAACATATATTTTAACTCCTGAAGATAGACAGCTCTTAAAACTCAATTTTAAATGTGGCCATACACCTTCAGGAACAGTCAGTTATCATGTTTCCCATGTCATTTCTATTTTCATTGAACAGATGCTACTTACAAAGTTTAAACATTCTGTTGGCTGATTAGATTGCTTAGCATCAAACCATGCTTGTGATACTCAGTTGAACTGAAGACTTAAAGGAGAACTAAACTAAAGGTAGCCATACATGAGAAGATTTTTCCCCAGGTCACCATGGCAGCAAGTCCCCAAAATGGGTTTAACCCCTGAAGGTCCCTGGACAGGAAGTTAAAAAGATCAAAGGTATAAATGTACCCTCCCCCAACACATACCTTTCTTTTTTTTCTTCCTGCCCAAGGACGCTACAGGAGGTTTCCCAGGGTCTTCCTCTATTTTGAGCAGAGGATTCTGGCACGAATCTCTCTGCTCCAGTCTGCAGCTTGCCGGCATTCAGTGTGGCAGTTCCTCTTTGCTCCGTTCTGTTGCCTGTACCTGTTGCCTGTTTTTTCCACTTTGCCTGTTAAGAATTTTACTGTCCAAGGTTAGTGGCTTCTTCTGTTTTCCTGTCACTCAAGGTTTCTTGGTAGAGGGATTTAGTATTTTTTCCTTTTACTTTCAGCTCTGGTTTGTCCTCCAGCATGGAGTCTGGTAGCGCTGCCAGAAGTCACCCCAAGGGATCTAGGTGAGCTGGGGTGAGTATTTAAAGAGTGGGAATGTGGCTTAAGTCTGGTGGCTTATGTCAATATTTTTTATTTTCAGCCTCTCATTGCAAGCCTGTCCTAAGGCGCAGACAGACACTGTCAAAGCGGTGGAAGTAGAGGATGCCTCAGCAATGCCATCCACGTCAGAAAAATCGTTTGACGTATTGATGAAATGCATACAACAAGCAGTGACAAGGGGCATGGAAAATGTGGAATCCAAGAAAAGAGCAAGATCCCATGAGACCAGGTCTATTGAGTCAGATTGGGAAGGCTCGGACGAAGAAAGGTCGGAGGAACAATCATTTATCTCCGAAGACGAGGAGGTAGAGATAGAAACGAACTTTGATGTTTCCATAATCGAACCACTAATCAAGGCAGTAAGGAACTGACTTGTCCTTGTCAGTGGAGACACCAAAATCATCAATGGCAGATAAGTTGTTCCCGTCTATTAAGAAGTCAGCGACCTTTCCGTTACATTTTTCGATGAAAGAAATCATGGATTCGGAATGGAAAAAGACTGACAAAAAAGTCACGTTTACAGGGAAATTTCTAAAAAAGTACCCCTTCTTGGAGGAGGAAACAAGAAATTGGGATAGTCCTCCCAAGGTAGATGCAGCAGTCTCCCGCTTGGCTCGGAGAACCACTCTACCGGTGGAAGATGCAGCAGGGTTTAGAGACCCTATGGATAAGAGGATGGAGTTTTCCTTAAGGAAGGCTTACGGAGCAGCGGGCGCCTCTTGCAGGCCAGCCATGGCGATGACATCGGTCTCCAGAGCCATGAAGCTCTGGATTCAAAAAATGGAGGAGGCAATAAATTCAAATGTGAAACGTCCAAAAATGGTAGAGATGTTAGCTGAGATGAAAATGGCAACTGATTTCTTTGCAGAAGCATCAGTAGATATGGTCCGACTTTCAGCGAGATCAATGGCATTATCAGTATCAGCACGCAGGGCATTATGGCTAAAGTCATGGTTGGCAGATAATACATCAAAGACGAATCTATGCATGTTGCCATTCGAAGGAAATATGCTGTTTGGCCAGAAGTTAGACTCGATTATCAGCAAAGCTTCAGGTGGCAAGAGCACGTTTCTTTCTCAGGAACGGAGGAATAAAAAACCTAGGTTTGAATCAACATTCAATAGAGAAATCCTTTCGCGACCCGAAATTTTACAGGCCTGGAAAGGAAACCAATAGACCGGCAGCCTGGAAGACGGGAAGACAGTCTACAAATCCACAGCGAAAAAATCTTTTTCCGGCCCCCCAGTCCTCCCAACAATAGGGATACGCCGGCCCGGTTGGAGAAAGTAGGAGTCCAACCACCAAAGAAGGGTTACAGGTGATGAAGGAATATGTTGCACAGTTGCAGGTAAAGGAGGCAATCAAGCCAGTACCTCTGCAGGAGCAACGAAAAGGGTTTTATTCAAGGTTATTTCTGGTAAAAAAAGCCTCAGGGGACATGAGACCTGTGTTAGACCTAAGAGGTCTAAACAAGTTTGCTAGAAGCCAAAGGTTCAAGATGGAGTCTCTATCCTCAATCATTCAGGCTGTGTTTCCCGGTGCATGGTTGGTGAGCATAGATCTGAAGGACGCCTATCTGCATGTTCCAATCCATTTAGGCTACAGAAAATTTTTGAGGTTCACCATCGACGGGAAACATTTCCAGTTCGCAAGCCTCCCCTTTGGTCTATCCCAATCACCAAGGATATTCACGAAGGTTCTGGTCGTGCTGATAGCAAAGATCCGGAAAAAAGACATCCAAATATATCCCTATCTAGACGACATTCTGATTGTGGCCGAGTCAGAACAGAAGGCAGCAGAACAGACTCAGATAGTAATACGTATACTACAAGATCACGGATGGGTAATCAACACAGAAAAGAGCAGCCTTCTACCCATGCAAGAGCTAGTGTATCTGGGAGCACTATTCCGTACCAGTTTGAACGAGGTAAAATTACCTCTAGTAAAACAACACAAAATAAAGGAAGCAGTTCAACATCTAGCACAAAAGGTACAAGTAACAGTGCGCTCAATTATGCAAGTCCTAGGACTAATGGCATCGACGGTCTTCCTAGTCAAATGGTCCAGGTGGCATATGAGGTCTCTGCAGCGATTTCTGCTAACCAGAGTAAGCATACCACATCTAAATATGAACAAAAAGCTGACCCTCTCGGAAATGGTGTTACAAGAGCTGAAATGGTGGTCAATTCAAGAAATTGAGACAACCTCAACCTCTTGTAATAACAACGGATGCTTCAGCAACAGGTTGGTTCGCCCTTCTTCAAGATTTAGTAGCTCAAGGCCATTGGGGAAGGAAGGGCGAGTCCTCAAACCTTCTGGAGTTGAGAGCAGTGTTTATGGCTCTAGAAAGATTTCAGGACACAATCAGAGGGCAATATGTGCTAATAAGAAGCGACAATTCCACCACTGTGACTTACATTCAAAAGCAGGGGGGAACAAGGAGCAAAACTCTTTTCAAAGAGGTCAAGAGGATTCTCGAATGGTCCGAAAACAACCTGCAATATCTAACAGCTGTGCATGTGCCGGGCAGAGAAAATCTGGAGGCAGACTACCTCAGTCGCCAAGAGATTCGGCCAGGGGAGTGGAGTTTGGATGCCCAAGTCTTCAGGGACTTAGTACACAAATAGGGGCAACCAGTAGTGGACCTAATGGCAACCAACAACAACAAGAAGTGTCCAGTCTTCTTCAGTCGTTATCCATGTCTGGGAGCAATGGCAATAGATGCCCTTCAGCAGAACTGGGACATGGGCCTTTTGTATGTATTTCCACCGATTCCTCTAATATGGAGGGTTCTTCAGAAAATCAGAGCCCAAGGAGCAGAAGCAATAGCAATTATACCGAATTGGCCAAGGAGGCCATGGTACCCTCTTCTTGCAATGGCGACCGAACCACCAATAGAGTTGGACGAAATTCCCCATCTGCTAACTCAAGGACCAATAGTTTGTCAAGACATCAACAAACTGAGGCTAGCAGCCTGGAAATTGAGAGGAGGAAATTGAATCAATTAGGGTTTCAAGACTATATGGTTGAATTTTTACTTAAGTCAAGAAAGATTTCAACTTCAAATAAATATTACAAAACATGGAGACTTTTTTCAGATTATGTCAGTGAGAGAGTTCCTGCCTCTCCAGGCCTTGGCAAAGAACGTGATAGAATTCTTGTTCCTCGGATTTAAGAAACAACTGAGCATAAATACGCTCAGAGGTCAGGTGTCGGCATTGTCAGCAATATCAGGAAATAATTGGGCGGCGGATCCCCTGATCCAAAGATTTTTTGCTGCAATGAGTAGAATAAGGCCAAGAACTTTTCCCAAGTCTCCTCCGTGGAATCTTCCATTAGTGTTGCAAGCTTTGACAGTCACCCTTTGAACACATCGAGGAGATTTCTTTGTGGTTGCTGACCCCCAAGGTCATTTTATTAACGGCAATAACCTCTGCTTGTCGAGTAGGGGAGATTGGGGCTCTGTCTGTAAAAAAGCCCCATTTACAGTTTTGCGAAGATAGAGTTAAATTAAAACCATCTTTCCAGTTTCTACCAAAAGTTATATCAGAATTTCACCTGGACTTAGAGATCATCTTACCCTCATTTTTTCCAAATCCGAAGTCGGATAGAGGGAAAAAAATGGCACTGCCTAGACTTAGTGCGTGCATTGAGAATATATATAGAAAGAACAAAGACTTTTAGAAAGACTGATCATCTATTTATAGTGCCAGGAGGCTATCGAAAAGTTCACGCTCCAAGTAAAAAGACTATAAGTGGATGGATAGTATCGTGCATTACGAGAACCTATCGAACTAGAGGCATAAAGATCCCGGAGGGATTAAAAGCGCACTCAACCAGAGCAATAGCATGTTCCTGGGTGGCTGAGGCGAAAGCACTAAAAGAATTGATTTGCAAAACGGCAAAGTGGTCTTCGATGAGGACATTTGTCCGGCATTATAAGTTGGATGTATTGGCATCTGAGGATCTAAAGTTTGGACAAAAAGTCCTTCAGACTGTATTGTTAGGGTCGGAATAAAGAATGTGTTTAAGCATATTTTTGTTTGCCCGCCCATCATTTTAGCTTTGGTATATCCCATTTTGGGGACTTGCTGCCATGGTGACCTGGGAAAAACAGGAAATCAATTCATACTCACCGAGATTTCTGTTTCCCAGTCACGTTCATGGCAGCAGTCACCAAAATGCCCTTCCCCTTCTTTTAAGGTTATGTTATAAAGTAGCATATAGGCTTTGAAAGAAGACAAGGTATGTGTTGGGAGAGGGTACATTTATACCTTTGATCTTTTTAACTTCCTGTCCAGGGACCTTCAGGGGTTAAACCCATTTTGGTGACTGCTGCCATGAACATGACTGGGAAACAGAAATCTCGGTGAGTATGAATTGATTTCCTGTTTTCTTTCCGATCTTTTAGTGAATTCGATTCTTTAAATCGATCACTTTTAAAATCAATTCCTTTTTTTGCATTAGATCAATCAAAAGGGACAGATATCGAGTGTAGAATAGATCGAATTTTGATCGGTCAGGTCGGAAAATGTATGTTCATTCGCATTTAAAAGCATGCAAACTTATTGACATATTAGTTATAAATTGCATTAGTAAAGAATTGCATTAATTAAAGGACAACAAAAAAAACATCACCCCCATTACATGTCCACACTTCCAGCAGCTGAAATCACTTACGTTTACAGCCGTGCTGCACTCCCTTAGATATCGCACAGCAAATATGAGTGCTAAAAGCCCGCCTCCTAGAAAATCGTGTGTGGTTCTGTGTTCAATTCAATTTCAATCAACATTCAATCATTTTATTTAACAAGTTGATTGAAATGAAAAACGATCCAAATTGACCCACGTATGGAAAGCTTTAAATTCTATATATCCTAATGTAAAAGCTTATCTCCCAACAACAAGAGTCACACACCCTGACACCAATATTCACTGTCTCTTTGCACATATTTTCTATACAGATGTCTTCACACCAATATGCGAGTCCCTAATAAGATTTTGAAAAAAGTTTGTTACCCTGTAGTTTATTTACCAGTCAGTGTGAGAGGGAGAGCGGAGACACAGCTTGTTGTATGTTTGTGAATGTGCTCTGTCTATTTGGACAATATTCTCTGGATGCTTTAGATCTTCTTAGGCTGGCTATATATGAGCAGATGTTCATATATATCGGATTTCAAAGTGCAAGTATAGGAAATCTGATCAGAAGAACAGCTTGAAGCCTCCCACCTAAAGCCTGCAATATTTCTACAGATGTCAACTTCTGTGGAGAGATAGGGACTGAAGATACATGTTAAGTAGCCCCAGTGAGTTGTAGGTGTTGCTCCATGCCTTTAATCCAATACTTGTTTTCATGCTTAGCATTCTTCTCCTCTTTTTTAATGACCCCTCTTTCTATCTGACGTGACTTTCTGTGAAGTCTGTGAAGCTTGACTTCACAGCAGGGTGGCTCTGTGGTTAACACTGATACCTTGCAGCGTTGAAGCCTTGGACACATATGCAAGGAGTTTGTAACTTCTGCTACTGATGTTGAAATGGTTCAATAAAAGTTATCACGTTTAATTTTTGTTGTGTGATCTTCCATGTTTTTTTGACTACATTGGTTTGTATGTTCTCCCCGTGCTTTTGTGGGTTTCCTCCAGGCACTCCGGTAACCCCCACAATAATAAAGACAAAGTGATAGGTTGCATGTGTCAAATATGTGCTTAGATTGTAAGCTCTTCAGGGCAGGGCCTAATGTGAATGAAAACATGTAAATGTAAAGTGATACGGAAGATGTTGGCGCTATATAAATCCATAATAATAGTAGTAATAATAATAATTGCTTATGAAGCACTATGAGCCAGCAATGGGAAAGGGAATTTCCCACCATGCAATTCACACCTCGCCTGCCTCTATTCTAGTTACTGTAAAACTGCACACAGCAGAAGTTTATGATAATTAGTCACTCGATTGACAGCAGAAATGTTGCTGAATATATTTCAGATTGGATCTATTTTCTAAAGAAACAGAAGACAGATCAACTAAAAACAATGCTACAGGTATAGATTATATTTATTTGTTCAAATGTTGTGGTCTGTTTATGATTTTTTTACTTGTGAGTCTGGTTGCATATTAATATAGTCGTATGTAAGTGTACCAATGTGTTTCTAATAGTTTCCATTTTTCTTTTGCTTTGTTCCATGTTAACGGGGTACCATTGGTGTTACATATATCTTGTACTCTTTTTATTACTAGTAATTTCCAGACCTGTGTTGAGAGGTACTGGGTGTGAAAAAAAGGTGTTGCTTTAGCGGGTGAGTGTATTAATTGGTGTGTTCGATTGCATTTGTCCCAGAGTGGTAGGGGGTCAAGTATATATTTTCTATGTCTACCCAGCAAACCTCCCCCTCTCCAGGCACCCATTGTGCTATTTGGGACAGTCTGGCGGTTTTATAATAATTGTGTAAGTTTGGAAGACCAAAACCTCCTTTTGATCTTGTCTAGTCATATATTAAAATTTTAATTCTTGGTCTTTTGGTTTGCCAAATAAACTGTCTGATTGCCTGTTGTAACGGCTGTAGTTCTTTCCTCTTGATTCTGATTGGTAGGGTCCGAAATAGATATAGGATTTTTGGAAGTGTGTTCATCTTGACTGCATTGATTCTACCCACCATTAAAAGATTGTAAGATGTCCATTGGCCAAGTGGTTTTTTGTGAGATCATTTATATAATTAGCATTATATAAAGTTTTGGTGTTAGAACTTAGTTGCACTCCCAGGTATTTGAATAATATATTAGCCCATTTAAAATAGAATCATTTTTGTGTTTCTGTTTTACGAGATGGGGAGAGATGGGTAGGCTATATATTTGGAGTCATTGACTTGGAAGCCTGAAACAATCCAAAATTCTTTGATAATATGTAGTGAGGGTAGCAATGTATCAGGTTTAGTCAAGTAGAGTAAGATGTCATTAGCAAACATGAAGAGGTTTGATTCTATTTTACCTGTTATTCCTTTTATATTTGTTGGGTTTCGAAAACTTGTTTCTAGGGGTTCCATGCAAAGGGCAAAGAAGAGACAGGGGCAGCCTTGTCTTGTGCCATTTTAAATTCTGATGGTATCTGAGGGGAATCCCATATTTTTTTTACCATAGCTTTGGGATTGTTGTAAAGGCTCATTAAGACAGAGATATAATTTCTCGGAAATTTAAATCTCTCTAACACCCTTTGCATATATAACTAATCTACTCTATTGAATGACTTTTCTATGACTAGTGAAAGAGTTATTGTTGGTATGTTGTTGTTGGCTTAGTGTTGAAGGAGAGTAATTGTTTTTCTTATATTGTCTGCTGTTTGTCTGCCTGACACAAAGCCTGTCTGATTATAGTGGATGAGAGTGGGTAGGATGTTTTTTTTTGTCGGTTTGCTAATACTTTGGCTATTATTTTAACATCTATAATAATTAAAAGATTTTTATTATTTTGGCTATTAAAAGTTCCTCTCTCATTGCTATCTAAATAAGTTTACCTCTTATTACAACATTGTGGGCTGCCCATAGTATTGGTTGTATGATTTCATGTGTGTCATTTTCTAAAAAATATTTCTCTAGTGTATATGTAACTTCTGCTTCTATATCTTCTCTTGCTACCAAAGCTTTGTTAATACTCCATTGAGGGGAGGGTCTTGCGCTGAGAATATCTTTGAATTATATGGAAATGAATGTGTGGTCTGACCAGGAGATCTCAGATATGTATGGGCCTTGCATTTGTGTCAAGAAATGAATGAATTGTCTAGTCTAGTAATATTTGGTGTACTGGTGAGTAGAATGTATATTCTCGGAGGTGTGGGTTTGTTATTCGCCATGCGTAAATCAAATTTTGTCTTCAGTGGTGTGGTTAGTTGTTTACTGAAGGATTGACCTAAATTTCCAGTGTTAGTTTTTAATTTATCTAGTTGTAAATTTAAGATTACATTAAAATCCACCCGGAATTTTAATAGGGCCTGATGTATTTGTGATAATTCTTTTTGATTGTTGTTCGGGGCATACATGGAGATGAACGTTATCTGGAAAGTAACATACCATTAAAAATTATAAAGGGCCTTTTTGGGTTGCTAAAGTGAGATTCTTCTACCCATGGTAAGTCTGTGTGTAGTAGTATGGCTACTCCCACTTTTTCTGAAGAGGAGAATGAGTAGTAGATAGATTAATATGTGTTGTTCCAGTATTTGGGTTCACAACCTTTTTTTGAAATAAGTCACTTGGAGCATTAAGATATCAGGCTTAGGCTGTATGGGTGAGGACTGGTTATGCCTCACTATATCATTTAAGAAATAACAGGATAAATTCTGCTTTGGGTGGGAATAAGTCTTACTGTGTAACAGTTTTTTGAAAATAGAGTAGAAGATACTGAAATTTGTTATGTTTTGGAAGTAACTCCCATCTTTTTACTTCAATATAGTGTTTCCAGTGGGCCTATCAATAATTTGGTTAGGTTTAATATGGTTTGATTTATTGATATACTCTCCCCCAATTCCCCTCTTTTTTTTCTTTTTTCCCTCTTTCCCCTTTCTATCTTTTTCTTTCCCCGTTTCTCCCCCCCTCTCTTCCTTTTCATGTCCTTCCACTTCCTGTGGTAGTAATTGTGTTTTTCTTAATGAGAACATCAAAGTCAGATCCTCTGTAGGGCTTGCTTACTGATGAGTGCTGAGTGTGTCTTCTCATTTAGATTCTCCATTGAACTTTGTCCTTTTTTGGTTTTTTTAGATTAGTTATAGCCTCTAGGGGTTCAACTTGAGCTTTAGGAACGTCATCTAAGGTTTGTGAGCTTCTCTTTGTTATTGAGAGGAGTTGGAAATACAAATTATTGTTTATAACCCTTATATTGTGTTACAACATATGTTTTCTCACACCTTTCATGCCTATTGTGTTTCCTAGTAGGTAGGATTTTAGCACCTAAGGGAAGGAGAGATTGAAACAGTTTTCCCTCCCAATCGTTTAACTCATATCCAACTTTATATAATTGCATAACATCATTATTTAACACACTTTACATTACTCTTATAGGACTAATAAGGGGTGTTGTCCTTGGGGGAATTGATTGTTTGTATACTGGGATGTCCATTTTTGGTTGACCCTTTGTGGAAGCGGGGGGGGCGGGGGGGTAGCTAAAAGTTCCTCCCCTCCTCTCCCTTTTTATTGCAGTATGTCTCCTGGAGGTTTTTCAGGATGCAAAATTCTTGTGGTCTCACAGTATGTCAGTTAAGGGCTTTAATTCTCTGCGACATGTTAAAGTTGTGGGTGACAAATCCTAGTATAAGGTAATCTGTGAATCCTCAAAGATGATTTTGTCTTGATTTCTGGCTGTTGCCATTATCTTTTCTTTTATTTGGAAATAATGCAGTTTGCAAATTAAGTCTCTAGGAGGGTTACAACCAGGAGTTTGGGCCTTAATGCTCTGTGTGCTCTGTCCATTAAAGGAACACTAACCTCAGGTTTTATAAAAAAAAACGATGTGCCATACGTTTGTATTATTCACAGGGTGGTGAGAACGCTTATTCTCACCTCCCTGTGAATAATATTACGCTCGGGGGACCTGGAACTTACCTTACCGCTGCTCCACTCGCAGCCACTCAGTCACTGACAGCCGCTCTGTCCCGACCACGTGCCCTATCTTAGGCGCATGCGCGCCAATACAAAAGATAGGTCGCGTGATCGGGAGAGAACAGCTGTTCAGTGACTGAGCAGCTGCGAGTGGAGCGGCGGGTAAGGTAAGTTCCAGGTCCCCCGAGCGTAATATTATTCACAGGGAGGTGAGAATAAGTGTTCTCACCTCCCTGTGAATAATAGAAACGAATGGCACATAGTTTTTTTTTTTTTTTTTGATTTAGTGTTTCTTTAAGAATGAGATTGGTGTCCTTGTATTCTATATTATGAAAACACAACCAATGAAGTGTATTATAACATAAGTTAGTATCAGACTGTAGGACATAGAACTATCAATTTATATCTAAACATTATGTGCCAGCTAAACTCAATAAATGTCAGAATGTTTATTATAAAGGAGTTAATATAACAATCTGTTATATATATTCTTTATTTTTTTTATATTGTATAAATATATTGAGTTGCATTGAGTTTTTAAGAGCAACTAATTAGGTGGGGGTATATAACACTATTACACATAGGAAAGGTCTATATGTATGTGTGTAATTATCACTATTTAAAGGGCAATTATAGTGAGAAAATTGTTTTTTTTTAATTTCTTCTAATGTATCCTATACGTCATCCCATCCACCAGGGTACCTTTAGTTTCTTTAAATTCTACATAGTCCCCGAGATATAAGCCTTTGAATATGCTGTGATTTGTAGGAGCTGCTACACATCATCTGTCACTCAAAGGCACACACCCACACAATCCAAAGCTCCCATGCAGTACTGTCACACACTCTCTCACCCACACTATATGTACCATGTGCAACATATAGTCAAATTCTGTAGTGCTAAACACAATCAATAAACCATTAACCCAGCAATATGAGCATAACACACTATAAAACAGCCCCTCCCCCCCAAACAAAATCTTATATACATACAAAACCAGTGACTCAAATGGAACACTAATACAGTATATATAATACAGTAATACAGACTATATACCAAACAAGACACACAGTGCAATCTATGAAATATATAGACTAAAGCAAATGAAATGTAACAGGACAACAAGCAGTGTCACTGTGTTTGTGAAGATCTCACTACAAGCTGCTGTTACACTGACTCTCTCTTCAGTGATTATGATCTCAGCTAAGCAGGGGGAGAGATATGAACTTTAGGTAAAAAGTAAATAACAATTAGCAAAGTTAGAGAACAGGCAGAGTTCAGTAACTTACTTGTAAAGAATCTCAGCACCACTTGTCCTCCTCTCTCCCCCTCTGCCCCTCCCTTCAGCATATTGCTACTTTATTCCACACTTTGATTGCTTGCAGTCTAGCTCTGGAAGGGAGGGGTCAACAGGATGTCAGCACTTCATTTAAAGTCCTTTCAACTGACAATGCTCGGACTCTGTATACAGCCCGTCACTGCTTGAGGGGGACTAGACAGAGAGGGGAGGGGGACTACACAGCTTGGTACTAACTTCTGCCAGTGTGAAGAAACGAAGCCACACAGAAACATGAAAGTAAGGCAGCTTATACTAAGTGATCTATACATTGTATACAGACAAAGTTTTTTTTTCACTATAGTTGCCCTTTAATTAAAAATCACCATAACAAATTACACTATACAAAGTATAGTACTACTACTGACATTACTGTATATTTTAGTTACAAAACAAATGATATACAATTAATAAATTTTGGGAAACTCAAAATGGTAGGTTTAGCCAAGAGTGCTACAGGGTCTCCATGTAGACACTAAAAGGAAGTAGAATTTTACTAACATCAAATGAGGTTCTGATCTTACAGCATGTGCCACTGTTAGCAAATAAATAACTTCTCTTAGGCATTGTACATGACAAAATAGGAAGTGTAAAGAAGTTCCTGTATTACACCCAATTATGTGCTGTTTGTAAAACATGTGACAGTCTTAGCCATAGAAAGAAACAAAACTTCCTTTAGGTGAGACAATCCAGTTTCTGTTTGCTAGATAGGAAGTGATGTCTGTTTATCTTAAAATTACTTTGCAGGTCTCTGAAACTACCCAACATTCTTAGAGAAATGGACAGTTTTACCCTTTTTTCCAATATAAATATATTAATTGGATGAGGGATGTACCCTCTAGTGGATGGTTTCAATCTTTCTTTTCTAGAAACTTCCAATGGATCTCCTCCTGGTTGGTTTCTAATGGATGGAAGTTATTGGGATATTTAAGCTCTGCACAGCAGTTATATTGTATTTCTAAAGTGCTTTTAATACTTGAGCACTTTCATATATAAATGTTTTGTATGATTAATAGGACTCTATTTCTAAAGGCACGTTATTGCTCTTTTGCAATCTGAAATATACAATCACAGTTGTAAATCTACGATAGTGGTCCTAAATCAATGATCATGATCATAGATCTACAACTGTGATCATAGATTAACAAATGCACATAGAATACCATTGCGGTATTTTAATACTGCATGGTATTCTACGACAAATGTTCGTTATTAAACAAACGTTCAGTGTAAATGCACTACTGCCACTGTACATTTGCGCCTTCTGTTGTACATTAACGGCATTTACAAATATGGCCCATAGATTCAAGCTCTGCACAGCAGTTGTAATGCACTGTGGTGTTTAGACTGAACTATAACACACAAGCAGTCTTGAAAAAGGTCGAAGCCAATCGACCGAAACGTTGCATTGCACTTTAATAAAGTTTTGCTATAAGAAGTCCTTGGAGTGCACCTTCTTATCTATTGTATATATGTCTTCAGTGTAGCACCCAGGCGATTGGAGAGCTTCAATTGTGTACCTACAATACTTTGTATGATGGATGGATGGATGGATGGATGGATGGATAGGGAAGGTGTATATGCATGTGTAAACTTTTTTCATTATTCATTTAAATGACCATAAAAGCAAAATTATAGTATATATTTTACAATTAAACAATACAATTAAAAAAATTATACTGACCCAACACCCCCATGTTACAATAAAAAAAATTCAAAATGGAAGGTTTAGCCACACCTCAAAGAGTGCTAAAAAGTCTTCATATGGACAGTAAAAAGAAGTGCCATGTCAGTACCATCAAATCATTTTGTAATGTTCAAGTACGTTCAAATAATAAAAACATTATCTATACTGTACAGTAGGCATTGTACAAGAGAGATCAAGAGTGCTACGTAATTTGCGCTTTTTATAGGGTATCTCCATACTGAAAGTTTTTTGCTTTAATGTAGGGTAACCTAGCCCACACCCAACCGCTATGTTAGTTTAGTTAAAAAAGCTGCAGAAAGCTACCTGCATGCCTTCATTCCCCTGGTGCTCTGATCTCAGCCCTTTGCTTGCCGGAACTGCAAGCAGGGGGACGGACCCTTCAGCCGCGCCTTTGATTGGGAGGCAGCCAATCACAGACGTGGCTGCCAGCATTTCAGAATGCGGGGAAAACAAAGCAATGTAAGTATATTTCTGCAGCTTTTTTAAAGGGACAGTACAGTGGAAATTATCAATATTTGTTAAATTGTAAGTTTGTGTAATGCATACTTAGTTATTATACATATTCTCTCTTATTTTGATTCCCAAAATATAGTTTTTTAATCTGCATGCCACTGTGCTGCACTTTTTAAACAGGGCTGTCTCCCTAATGAGGCAGGGTGAGGCACATTACAGAGTGGCACCCTGTAGGGAGGTAGCCATTTTGATGGCAGAAAAAAAAATTGCATTACACTTCAACTTGCGGCATATGCTTGATCCCGGCCCCTTCTCTTTTGGTGCACAACTTTTATTAAGTCCAAATCTGTCTCCTGTCTGTGTGCGCCTCATCGCTCACACTGTCTCTGACGCACAAGGTTTCCTGTCTTTGCGCTCGAGAGAGTGCTCACGCTATGGCACGCACAGAGTGGAGAAAAACTTAATAAAGGGTGCGCACTGAAAGAGAAGGGGCCAGGCTTAAAAGGGGAAAATAGCTATGCTGTGCCGGACCTCAGGTATGAGAACTTCCAAATACCGGCAGTCACTGTGGGCAACCTTGATACCAGTCACTGTGGGCAACCTTGATTCTTTTAAGGTTATGTTATAAAGTAGCATATAGGCTTTGAAAGAAGACAAGGTATGTGTTGGGGGAGGGTACATTTATACCTTTTATCTTTTTAAATTCCTGTCCAGGGACCTTCAGGGGTTAACCCACTTTGGTGACTGCTGCCATGAACGTGACTGGGAAACAGAAATCTCGGTGAGTATGAATTGATTTCCTGTTTTCTAAGGAAACAGTCCCAAAACTTGGAAATTCCCCCCACAAACTATATATTTTTGGAATCTACACACCATCATCTATGTAACATTGTCATGCTTTCATACATACATGAAGAATTCCAAACACAGTACTCCATAGAACTCTGTGCTCTTAGGAGATTTTGTAAAAAATAAAATAAAGTGATTCAAAGGTTGAAATCCTACCTAAACCCACTTGACAAGTAAAAAAAACCCACTAAATGTCAATCTCCCACATGTCTTGAATCAAATGGTATGCCATATGCGTGGGTGCCGGGGCCACCAACTAGCTCAAATGGGACCATGCGCAATTGCAATTACAAGAAAAAAATCAAAAACCGCTACAACCCACCCCCACTGCCCCTTTTAGTGGTATTTTATTGGAAACTGGTTAGTAGACACAAGTTTTTGCACACTTTACTGATCCTAAAATTCAATCCGGTCTTTTTTTGGTACCTCTGCAAAATTTCCTACTAAAATAGGCTTAGTTTCCCTTGAAATCGGACAAATAATGATCTGCGTTTACTTTACCGATATCATCGGGGGCATTGGGAAGCTTGGAGAAGACAAAGTTTTTTGCTAATTTATAGTTTTAGGTTTTAAAAAAAAGGGAGTGTGTATTTTCCCCTTTTTTTTGGGATCATTCCCAAAGATGATCATCAAATCATCTTAGGGAATGATAACAAACTTGGATTATGGGAATAAATGCCCGTTTTCCAAATCAAATTTTTTTTCATTCATTCATAAGTGATCACCAAATTTTGATCTCTGTCCCCGTTTTTTTCCTAAGTCTTTGCTAAGTAGCAAAGATTTAGAAAAGATCCTATTTGTGAAAAAGCTGTCACACTGACAGCTTTACTATAATTTCCCGTTTTTGTTTACATATTTATCGTCTTTGTTTACATATTTCCCGTTTTTGTTTACATATTAACCATCTTTGTTTTTATATTTATTGTCTTTGTTTACATATATGGAAAATTTTACAGTTCAAAAACGGACCCATTAAAGTCAATGGGAGTCAAATAGTTTGAAAATTTTAAATGAAATACAATTAAAATATCAATGGTAACTTAATGTAAATGGCTGTGGGACCTGGGAAATGGTCTGGGGAACACGTTGGAATATCCAGGACTTTAGAAAAATCAATTTTACTCTCACGCGCGCTACTTTCGAGCTCTCGCGTTCGAACATTCGATAATTATCCCATGAATGACGAGCATTCTATATTTACTCGTGTATAGGTATAATAGACATTTTACTCGTGGATTTGAGAATTCGATATTTACTCACGTATAGGTATAATAGACATTTTATTTGCGGATTCGATACTCGCGTATAGGTATAATAGACATTTTACTTGCGGATTCGATACTCACGTATAGGTATAATAGACATTTTACTCGCATATTCGCGTGCCTCGAACGTTTGAACATTCGATAATTATCGAAAGTCTGGAAAATATTGAAAATCTGGGTCCAGGATCGTTCGAGAAGTCCGAGTCCGTTCGAACTCGAATAGTTTGGCTCGAACTCGGGTTCGAGTTCTAGTCCATCTCTAATATTTACTGACTTTGTTTACATATTTCCCATTTTTGTTTACATGTTTCCTGTTTTTGTTTACATATTTACCGTCTTTGTTTATTTATTTACTGACTTTGTTAACATATTTACCGTTTTTGTTTACATGTTTACCATCTTTGTTTACATTTTTCCCAATTCTGTTTAACCCTTTCACTGCCAGGAGATTTTCATTTTTTTTTGCGTTAACTGCCAGAAGAATTTTCAGGATTTTGTCCTTAATCGCTTTAGACTAATTTTACAGTAGGAAACCTTGCAGTGGTGTAGTTTCTAAAAATACTCACTTGGGGGATTTTAGATAATTTGGTAGATATTCTATGTTACTGTCAGTGTGGTTACACATTTAATTGGTGTAAATTCTAGGAGGTGAGCAGTTTTAGTTTGGGGGGGTCCCCTGTACAGGAAACGTCGGGTACCACTACATATATCTGGTATCGTTTGTACTCGGGAGTATCTGAGCTTTTAGAAAACCGTAAGATTTTGTGTGTAACCTTAAGATACTATAAGTAAAAAATGGGAAAAATCCATGAAAATGTGCAAAATTTTTCATTTTTTTTACATAGTTTTACCCATAATTCCAGTAAAATTTCCAGAAAAGTACAAAATGTTTGTTACCATATTAAAGTAGACTGTTGTGCTGAAAAAAAAATGGATAATATCCTGTCTTTAACGGCAAGGTCACCCCCTAGCCCCCAGCGATCCCCCCTCAGTTGGTCCGAATCGAGGGTGGAGGAGGATCGGAAGTAATTGGACCTTTTTGCACGTTTGTGACAGTTTTATGATACGGAGGAAACAGCCGGGTCCAGTGGAAGTTCTTCGGAAACTACACGTGGAGGGGGAGTAAAAGTGGAGACCCAGGTTGCCCCCCCCTTGGTGTTCCCTGGTGACGCTAAGGATTTTCCCCTTACATTTGCCACCAACCTGGGCTTATTCCATAGCAATCCTGCTCCGCCGCTACCCTGGTAAGGATTTCCCGGCCCTTTGCCCCTTCCGGTCGCGCCGCCCCCTCAGTGCGACCCGGTACCCACTGTTCACACTTCACTCCCGCCCCCAGCCATCTCTCACAATCTAGATCACACAGTTTCCGCCACCCCCTCTCAGTCCCCCAGCAGAGTACTTCGGCCTTATAGCTTAAAGCTGTCAGTGTGCGATCAGCCCGTTACATTACCCTTTTTTGTGACCCATGCTCAAACCAAAGTTCCAGTCACAAATATCCACGGCATTTTTTATCAAGGCACTATCTACTACAAGGGTTCCCGTTCACCCCACCTCTTTCTTCGCACCGGCCGTTTTTCGCGGCACCCACCTTAACCGCACCCACTAAATCGCCTTTTAACGCGTTTACCCTCATTATAAATCGCCTAACCCCCGGACCACAACGGCCTCCCGCGAAAACGGCCAACGACCCAAGCGCGCCCTTTTTGTTCCTCGTACCCCACCCACCTTCCGTCCCCCCGCCCCCGGCCCCCCCCCCCCGCCATACTTCCCACCCCTCCCTTACCCAGCCCCATGCTCCCCTCTATTCCTACCCTATTTCCCCCTTCACCCAAGCCCCCGGACCCCCCCCCGATAGATCGGCTGTTTTACTTCGCCACACTGAACCCGTGTGGCCTGGCGAATCCTACTGTCAGCCCCGCGATTACTATGCCCTCCACCGTCGGAGGGTTCCCCGGGGCAAGGGGCCCCATGGGGCAGGCAACCTGCCGGCGGCCCCCCCTTTTCTCCCCCGCCTCCTGGTCGCACCAACCCCGAGCCCGGGGACCTGAGAGACCCGGCCCAACCCCCACCCCCCCCCCACCCAACCCCCCCCCCCATCGCCCCCCTCTTCCGGTCCACGGGCTGCGATCCCGCCCCCCCACCACCCACGCCGACCGCCACCCCCATTCCCCCCCCCGGCAAAACCCACCCCATTCCACAACCCGGAACCAGCCCCCCAGCGCTCTCCACGGTTTTCCGGGCGTTAAGCGGGAATCCCGGGAATTTCTCGGCGCCCCCCAGAACTGCGCGCACCCGGCGCCCCCGTGCCCGACTCCGGTATCATACACCTCACCAAGCAGCGCCCGCCCCGCCGGAACTCCTGCCCCCCAGACCAGCAGGCCCTCTCCCTCCGCCCCCCCCCCGTCCCTCTAGGGGGGCCCGCCCCCGCGCCGAGGCCTGCCCTCCCCCCCCCCCCGCACCTACCCCGCCTCGATCCACCGGTGGCACACCCCCCTTCCCCCGCGCCCGTGCCGCCCTAACGGGCCGGTTGCCCGGGGCCGCTGGATCACCGTGAGCCCTTGCCCGGCCCTTCTGATAAGAGCACCTGTCGCCGGGTTCCTAGGGGTCCACGCAGCTCGACCGGGACCCACCCCCTCCCCGGCCCACTATCATTAGGGCCTTCCCTGAAAGCCCTAAATCAACACACGTCGCCCTTGCGGCTCTGCACAGACCCGCCCATCCCTTCGGCCCCGCGCTTCTTAACGGGCCCAGCAACAGCTCGAAAAGAGCCGCGGACACCCCCGCCCCCTCTTGGGCCCCACCCTCCTACCAAGGGCACACCATTGCGGCCACTGACAAGGGCCTCCCCCCTTGGCCGGGCCTCTGGTTGGCGTCCCACAGCCCCCCTCCCCCGAACCAGTGAAACCCCCCCATCACAGCTCCCCCCCCCCCTGCCTAAAGGGCCCCACCTTGCGGATAATGACCTCATAGTGCCCCCCTTGGTCGGGGCCGCTCCCCCACCTCCCGCCCAGATTCGAACCACGGAAACCCGTGTGCGGTTTCAATAGAGCCCTTGGGTCGAGTTTCGGCGCGCGACTGCGCGCAACCCACCCAACCTCCAAACTAATGCGTCCCTGCCAGCCACGGCCAGACTTTCCACTGCGGCACAAGACCCCCAGTGAGCCCGTGGCCACCCCCACCCCCCGTGCTTCCCTCCCCCCAGCGGAGCCCGTCGTTGCAGCCCTTCCTTCTTTCTTCAGCCCCCCCCCCCCCCCCCCTCTACTGCCCGGATGGATCACTCCCCCCCGGAGTTTCCGCTGGCACGCCCCGAACAGCTCCATCCTTTGTAACCCCGGTTGTGCACGCACAATCCCATTTAATCACGTTAGCGATCCGACTAATTCTTTCCTAATACTTTGCGCCTTTTCACATTAACCACCAATCCCAGATTTCCAGACAACTTATCCAGAAATCTAGAAACACCTCTGCATGGTTCACTGTGCACAGAATTCCGTTAAAGCACACCTCACGTATTACAAATAATGTACCTAAATCAGATAAACGCCGACTTAGGACTCCTCCTGCAACACCCCCCTTATTACCACCTAACCAGAGGAGCTTGATCGCCCGCGGGGAACTCTCCCCCCGATGCCATACTGCAGTAGCACTGGATGCAAACCTTTCTTGAAGATGGCTGTTTGGTACCCCCCTGTGCCGCCCGGCGCCACAGCCCGCTGAGCACCTGGCACTCGGGCCCAGCGCGACCCTTCTGACCCCCGTGCGGACGTTGGGGTGCCATGACCCCAGGAAGCACGTCGCGCCCCTGCCCCCCCCCGTGATTTAAACCGCCACCAGCCGCCGCACAAATCAGGGACATTCGTTCGACCGGTCGCCGGCCGCCCCCCCGCTGGGGTTGTGGCCCTGCGTACCTCCCTCAGGGGCCCCCCGGCCCCCGTCGGCGGCCTCGCGGTAGCTGGTGTCGCCGGCGGACTGAAGAAACCCCACTGACTAAGAACAGAATTACGCCCGCCAGGGCTCTGCATTCACAGAGCCACGAGAACACGGGACCCCGCGTCCGCGTTTTACTTTTTCGAGCTGCGGCCGCCCCTTCCGCAAACACGGCCACCTTGTCAGTGCCGCAACCAGGCCCTTACATAGCCCCCGCAGCCGCGCCCCCCCCCCCCCCCGGAGCTCTCGCGCGGCCCCCCCCCCCCCCGGGCCCCCCCCCCGCTCACCCCCCCCGGGGGTCAGCCCCCCCCCCGCTCACTGGCCTTACCCCCGACCGCTTGAGGGCACCCAAATAAGCCCCAAAAGGTCCCCCCCCTTCTCAGCCGTGGGCCCACGATGGAGGGCTGGACCTCCTACCCACCCACACCCAAGCCGCCCCTCCCCCTCCCCCACTTCCTCCCGGGAGAGCGCGACCGGCCCCCCTCCGCCTGTGCGGGGTGGGGCGCTTGGACGGCGTCGCTTGCCGCGAGAACGGGGTCGGCTGCTGGGTCGAGCACACCACCTGATTGCCCCCCGGCCACCCTTCACGGCTAGCCATCCTCTACGCACTACCGTTAAGCCCCAGATTTCCCCCCGCCCCGCGACGCGGGGACGCGTCCGGACCCCGGGAACGGGCTCCCCCCCCCCGGGCCTCGCTCCCTGGACTTACCCCCCCGCGGAGGCCCCCGGAAGGGCACCGGGGAAACAGCCCGTGATCGCCGGGCACGGGGCTGCGTGGGACCTTTTCTCCCCCCCTCCCCTTTCCCCGGCGATCAGCTCGGCGGCGGGTCCGGTCTCCGCCGTGGGGCTTGTGTGGGCGGGCGTTGGCATTTTATGCCCCACCCATTGGGGACAGAGATCAAATTTGTTGATCACCACCAATATTTTATCATTTTGCACTTTGCCACTCAATGAAAAATACTTCACTGAACCAAAAGTGATTTTTCCCCAGATCTGGATTTCGTATTGGCCGAAAACGGGCAAATTCCCTTTCATGCCAAGTGCATCTCTAAGTTCGCTTACCCTCATTCCCCCTAATCGACTCAATATGCTACCTGATCATCTTTGGGATATGACTTCGCCCGGGGCGAAGGAAGAGGGTAGGGAATTACACTTTACAACCATACCAACTTCTAAAGTCCCGCCATTTCACCCATACACTCTTTTTTTTTTTTTCATCCATGAGCCCCACTCGTTACCTCTACCCACCACAACCCTGTTTTTTTGTCCCTTGTCGGGGGGAATTCTCCCCTTGCCCTTCCTCCTGCGGACTGTTTCCTGCTGGAGCTTTCAGGGGTTTTCTCTTAGGTCGGTTTCCCAACCAATCTGATCCATCTATATTTATTTTTACACAAAAATCCCTCGTAACAACTAACCAGGCCCAGTTTTAATTGATCACTGCCGCCCCCGCCCGTCTGAATCTCCTTCACTTGTATGTACGACAAGGCATGGCTACCGTACGTAGCTGAAGTTGCCTCTCGTTTGTAGATTCCAATACAATATGCATAGTCTTGTGGGGGGAAACCCCCCGGCGGACATTTCCAATGTCCGTAGCCGGACTCAGGTTCTTAGAAAAAGCGGTAGGCTGTTTCAATAATTCCACACCGAGCACTCCCTTGATTTTTCGTTGTAATTGACATTCTGTGCAACCCCTGAGTCCACTTTGAGCTCAAGTGCCGTATCCGGAAAAGTCTCTATCGTGCCCCATCCCAATCTAGCATACCTGGATTCTCCCCCTTTCTGTACCCTCCAGAATATGTGGGAGGATGCGATATTTAGTTGGGCCCGTGGTTTACTTCGTGCGGGTCGTGGTACCCCCAATTCCCCCACCCCCATGCCTCCCCTTGGGGGCTTTGTTTGAATTTACACCCCCGAGTCACTTTGATTTTTTTCTTCTGTACACTGACACTATGTGCAATATTTCCCCCCGACGTCCTAGTCCTGGTGGGCCAACCCCGTCCCCCCATGCCCGCTGCATCCACCGATTACGGCCCATACCGTTTGATTCACGGGCATTTGGAAGATTGATTAAATTGACACAGTTCTCTTGTTACATCGGACATGAAATTGCCCTGATTTTTTTAATCTCTCCGCCTGAATTGTATTCTTCATAAATCTTTCCTCCGAAAATCTGGTAAGAACAAAATTGTAACACAAAAACTGCCACACCACACCATTGGTCGGTACCGCATCCAACCCCAAGAATTCCCACACCATTGTGTTAGCTGCCAAACGGTGGACGAGTCCAAGAATATATAGTCCTTGTTGGGCTCGCCCCCCGCCCCCCGGCCTGCGGTGCTCCCTATTCTCTAAGACTATCCCCGAGGCGGTGTCTTATAGCTGACAAATCTGACAAACCAGTTCGCTGTTTAATTGCGCCACCTGTTCATTGGCTCCCTCAACCGCCTCCTCGCCGTGGCTAAGTTGATTCCCGTCTCGCGTGTCCCCCCCTCGTGGTCGCCCTTCCCGCCAACTCCCCATCCATAGGGTCAACCGTTGTTAGAAACATTTGGGACGCATTGATCCATCCCTGGTAACTTTTTGTTACCATTATCCTTGGGGACCTTTTCGCTCCCCCCCATGATTTTAACCCCTTGGAGATGTGTCTTTCCTCTTAAATCTGTTCCAGATTGGAAAACCCCTGTCTAACAAAGCTTGTGATAACTTCTTACGCAAGCAACTGCGCCCCCAACCTTGATGGCTACAAATGAACAATACTACAGAATTTCCCTGCTAGACCCCTAAAGCCCGTCCGTGTGCGGATTCGAGAAATATATGGTGCTGCTGGGGGCTCCCTCGGTTTGTGGGGAAAAATTGCAGGACCCTGGTTCAAAACAGATTTGGACCTACTGCAACCCGATTTTTGCTGTTTCTGATGCCACTTGATGCATTTGTTTCATATTTGTGTACTTTTGGCTTCCACCGTCAACCATGCCCTTTAACACCCCCCATCACATATGGATACCCCGTTTTGTTCAAGGTTACATGGGAGATTGATCCCCTTATTCACGTACGCTTTTTTGTACCACATTCCTTTGGGGCGTTTTTCTGGCATGCTTTCTACCCATTTCCTGAGTTGTTTTTGTCATTTTTTCTTTAACCCCGCACTTCCAATGACGACCTATCTTTCTACGGAAGAAATGTCGCCCCCAACACCCATTGATTGTTGAATGAACCACAAAATCTACAGCGTCTACGTAGCTGAATGTATGTACGAATTCCTGAGAATTACCTAGAGTTCTGCCCCGCCCCCCCCCGGTGGGCTATTTCACAAAGGTATACCACCCGGCGGTCCGGCCTGTTCAGTTCCTGGAAAATTGGGAGGAGAAACCATGCGTTATTCGCCGCTCACTTGTCGCACCCTTATTGTTTACATTGTTCCTCCCTGACTTAGTCGCTTCTCACCTCGTCAGTGTGGTAACCACCATCATTTTATGGCACACCTGCGTTGGATTCAGGAACCCTATTCAGGTTAGATTGATATTTGCTAAGTTTTTTTTTACATTAATGGGTGTTCGGTTTTGGTGTGCTTTTGTCAACTTTTTGTTGAAATGCTATCCTGTTCCTCTATCTTTTCCAAAGAAATTGTTACGAAACTGCGAAATTCTACGAACGATGAAACTGCTGCGCCACACACAAATTGATCGGTATGACCCATTGACTCTTATCGAACTACAGTGATTCCTATCATAGCCGGAAGGCTTGTTCTGTTTACGATGTCAGGGAAATTATATACGGACTTGTGCGCCGTCCCCCGCGCCCCCTTTCCCTCTTCTGATGTTACCATTAAGCGGTGTTTACCTGGTTTTGTGGACAACAACACGGCCAGACTGCCTCCAACATCCCTCGGAGTTGGGGAGCATCGCTGCATGTCATCACTTTGTGGCACTTTTCGCTTCCACGTCCCCGCGGGGCTTAGTGCCTCCTCCTGTAACCACCACACATGTGGCCATTTACCGTCTTTGATTTCAGGCAAATTTGGGACGGATTGATACTTTAGTACCAATTTTTTTTAGATTCCATCAGGCTCTGCTCGGCATGTATCTTCTACTCTTTGTTCCAAGTGTTTTTTGTTCATTTCTTTTTCACGAAAGACAACCTCCCCCCCCAATAGTGAGAAACTTCCCCACGAAGAACTTAGCTCCTGACACCTTTGGATCGGGACTGTCATGAATCCCGAAAACAACTACAGATTACCATAATGCTGACACCTGGTTTTGTGTCAGACTCCTTCCAGGAATATATATGTTCCTCTCCCCCCCTGTGGGCCGCGTTACTTTTAAGTCCCTACGGGTCCTTGCGGCCGTTTTGTGGAAAAAAAAAACTCGCATGATCTGTTCTCAACCATTCCGCGACTCCCCCTCCTTCCCGAGGTCGGATAAAAATTTCGCTCGTTCTGCAGCCATCTTGCACCCTTCCCCTTCGCTCTCACTTTGTGGCTTTTCGCATTCCACGTCCGCGTGTGTAACCACACATATGGCACTACCGTTGATTCTAGGACATTGGCGAGATTGAATATTTAGACATTCCTCCCTCCCTTTTAGCATTCCAATCAGGTCTTTGGCATGATTTTCTACTTTGAAGTTGCCTTTTTTGCTTCATTTGTTTTCAGAAACCAGCTCGCGACACTTCCTACCGAAGAAAATGCGCCCCCCCCCCCCATTGATCGGTATCGACATGCACACAAAACTTACAGCGTTACCTAGCTGAAGGTGTCTTCCTGTGTTCCCCCTCTTCGGTTAGATTTCTATGCGAATATGTAGTTTGTGCGGGCCGGATATTTCATAAGTTACGGCCCCCCCTTCCCGCCCGTTGTGTTTTGTGGAAAAAACGGAAAATAAAAACAAAAACTGCTAGACTGTACAAATCGGAAGTTGGCCCCCATAATACTTCCCCTCGACGCTGCTTTCCTGTAGCCATCGCCTTCGCCCCACATTGTCATCACGTCCCGAGTCCCTCTGTGCTACTACAGTTCTTGATTACCGGACCATCTTGGGGATGACTATCTTCCGGCCCTACCTTTTTTACATTCACATCGGGGTCCTTGGAATTGATTTCGACCATTGTCTTTTGATTACCCGTCCTGTTTGATTGTTCTTTTGCTTCTCTTAAACTCCGGTAAAAACATAACCGTGCACAAATATATAAGCAAGAACCCCCCCCCTGAGACACACTACCACTTGATGTATGACCTATGATTCTTTCCCAACGAATACGCGTTACATCCAGATCGAACGTCCGTGTAGATTAGATTAAGAACTACCCTTACCTAGTATATGTCCGGGGGGTATTTTTGTGACCGCTCTGCGCCGGGCCGCGCTCCTTTCAACTCCCCTCTATGGGCCCCTTCGTGTTTTGTTTTGTGATAAATTCCCCCAAACCTGCCAGACTGTTCAATACAAAAATATGGCAATTTTTTTTTTTGATGCTACTACATCTTCGGAATCCTGGTTCACGCTCTGGGTTACGTTAGCCAGCCATTCCGCTCTGGGCACTTCACCTGAATGTGGCATACCCCTTCAGTTTATGTCGGGAGGGGTTCCTAGGCCTCCTTCATTATGAGACTCGTCTTTGAACCCTGTTGCGACCCACTCACACTTTCATCTCACAGTTTTTTGTAGCTGAAATTCGCATGTTTGATTTTGCTCCTCTGCATTTTAACTTAGGTGAGGCAAAATCCAAACGGAACACATGCTCCCCTTGAGACAAGTACCCACTTACACAATTGTTTACGAAGAGCTGCGTCCCAGCCGGTCCGGGCTCCCCCGCGCCATATCCCACCACCCCAACCCTACTCTGCCACACCCACCCCTTTTGATCGAAACTCAAATTCACTCGCGCAAAATCGCGGCCTACGTCGTTGTAGTTCTAAAAATATCTCCAATGGCGGGGATATTTTAGATTAATGTTAGGATTATCAGCCCGCTACACTGTCAGTTAGGGCTTACAAACATTTTTAATTTGGTGCTTTCCTTTCTGGTTCCGTTGTCCATGTAATTTTTTTCTAGGAGGCCTCTTGCTTAGTTTTAGCAGTCCAGTTTTAGTTTGGGCGGGGTATCCCCTGCTAAAGGAAACCGTCGGGTTCACCCGACCATTAGATATTCTGGTCCATAGTTGTTACTCGGGACTTCGTCACTCCCTTGGACTGCTCTTTTAGAAACCGTAAGCGTTGCCTGTAGTGTACCTTTAGTTAGATAACTATCCAAGTAAAAAATGGGACCCCAAAAATCCATCGCCAACAAATTTGCTAAATTTTTCATTTTTCTTTTTTAAATAATGTTTACCCCCATACTTCCCAGTAAATAATTCCAGGGGAACAAGTTACAATCTTCCCCCCACCATATTTTGTACCCGATTAAAGTTAGTGACTTGTGCCTGAAACACCAAACAATGTATACATATTCCTTATTTACGGCAGGTTTCCTTCCTCTGCGAAAAATTCGGTCTCAAAGCGCCATCCATTCCACCAGGACAAAATCCTGGAACCCAATTCTCCTGGCAGTTAATCTGCCACAAAACAAAAACCAAATGAATGAAAATCCCCCATCCCTTTGCCCGTGAACGGTTTAAACAGAATTGGAACCCAAAATTTGTAAACCCACAAGATGGGAACCACATGTAAACCAAAAACCGGTAAATTACTGTTAACAAAGTCAGTACAATCCAAATCAAAACCAAAGACCCCCGGGTCCCGAAAATCGAAAAACCCCACAAAACATGTGAAATATGTACATACAAAAATGGGAAAAATTATGTATTAACCACAAGTCAGAGTAAATACCTCAGAGATGCGCACTAGAACCTCGAACCCAGGTTCGCCAGCCAAACACTATTCGACCCGTCGCGCAATCGGACTCGGACCTTCTCTTCGAACCGACCTCCTGGCACACAGACTTTTCAAATTATTTTCCAGACCCCTTCCGGATATTAATCCCCTGATGTTCCAAACGTCGACGGCCCCCCAGCGACTATGCGAGTAAAGTAAAATGTACTATTTCTCCCTCATCACCTATAGTCCCCCTTCCGTGGCTACGCATATCCCCACCGCCCAAGCTAAAACCTCGTCATCCAATCCCCATCTTATACATATAAGCGGTGTTAGCCAGTACCTCGACCCCCTTTCCTATCCGTAACATCAAATATGTCCTCGATCATACCCCTCTCATACTGTGCCACGTTGAAAATCGACCTCTCTCAAATCCCACGACGTAAAATTCTATGTCTATTAACACTAGACACGCACGTAAATATCCCCTCGACCCCCCCATACTCGAATTTCCGCCGAGTCTGAAACATGTCTCATATCACCTTATGACGCGAGTAAATATCAAATATGGAATCAGCAACGTAAATTGTCTATACCGCGCAGCCCCCTAAATACGACTTTCTAAAATACGTTAGTAAAATGCTTCTATTATACCCTACTCTGCGATTTGCTACCAGTACACATATCGCACTTCTCTAATTTCCGCGAGTCATTCATGGGACTAATTATAGAATGTATCGCAACGCTTGACCCGCAGCTCCGACCCACCAGTAGCCGCGACCCCGTCCCTCCCGCGAGACCGGAGTAAAATTGATCTTTCTCTAAGTCCCTGGATATTGTCACAACGTGTCCTACCCCACCCGACCCATCTTCCAAGGTCCCACACGACCATTATACATTTAACCCTGAGTACCCCATGTCGATACCCCCCCCTCTCTCTATTGTTTGTACTTCTGCAGTGGAAACATGTCTCCTTTCCCAACTATGTTGCCCCACTCCCCATTGACCTTTAACTGGCGTCCGTTTTGTGAACTGCTAAAATGTCGCCATATATGTAAAACAAAAGACAATCAAATACTAAAAACAATAGAGATGGTTAATTTACCTGACCACAAAAAAAACACGGGAAAAATTAAACAACAAGACGATAAATATGTAAACAAAAACGGGGAAATCTGTAAACAAAGGCCCGGCTTTTGGGGGTAGGGGTCAGGTAGGCTAAAAAGAAACAAAAGTCGGGTTCAAATATGTCACTAAACGTCGGGTAAATATGTAACAAAGTCGGTAAATCATATAAACATAGATGGTAAAATAGTGACAATTACACACCCCCCTTTCAACTTGGCCACAGAAACGTGAATACCTATCTACGGTCCTCATTGAACAAAGGTTCAAACTGCACAGAAGTTGTATATTCACCATTCCTTGTGGCTTCCCCCCCTTAAAAAAAAACAAAACCACGGAAGGCTACTGACCAACGTAGGGGGGCAGTATTCAGGTGCCCCCCCTAGCCCCTCGCATCCCCCACCGGTTTCATGAAAATCTGATGGGGGTGGGGGGGATCGGGAGCTAGCACTCTTTGAAGTGCTTACCGGGAGCCCATTGCGGGTCCGCAGCAGAGCAGGTTACAGATCGTGCTAATGGGAGACCCAGTGACATCACTGAACTTCCTCCGTTCACCGTATATCCCTCCCAAGAGTTGTAGGTTGATTCGCCCCTGTGGTCTAAAAGGAGTACTGCACTGTTGCATCCATTCACGATCACAGCCCATACCTCGGTATAGAAAGCTGTAGTGTGACAGCATTTTTCAAAAATGGTCTTTTCTACATCTTTGCTACTTAGCAAGACTTGAAAAAACGGGGACAGAATCAAAATTTGGTGATCACATGAATGAATGAAAAGAAAATTTGACTGGAAAAACGGGCATTATTCCCATAATCCAAGTTTTGTATCATTCACCCTAAGGATTTGATGACTATCTTTGGGACATCATCCCAAAAAAAAAGGGGAAAATACAACACTCCCTTTTTTTTTTAAAACCCTTTAAAACTATAATGACTTTAGCAAAAACTCTGTCTTCCCAAGCTTCCCCAGCACCGATGATATCGGTTACAAGTAAACGCACGAGCATTATGTCCGATTTCAAGGGAAAACAGCCTATTTTAGTAGGCAAATTTTGTAGCAGGTACTAAAAAAAGACCGGATTGAATTTTAGGATCAGTAGTAAAGGTGCACAAAACTTGTGTTCTACTAACCAGTCCAATAAAATACACACTAAAAGGGGCATTCGTGGGGGGTGGGGTTAGCTGGGTTTGATTTTCTTTTTCCTTGTATGCAATTGAGCCCATGGCTCCCATTTGAGCTGATTGGATGGCTCCCCCGACCCTCCTCGTCTACTGCCCCCCACTGCCATCCCATACTGGCATCCCGTTTGATTCCGGACTTTGTCGGGCCCGCGAGATTGCCATTTCAGCTGGGTTTTTTTACCCTTGCCCCAAGTGGATTTCCTGGTAAGGATTTCCAACAAATAATCTCTAACAACGCACGGATTTCTAATAAATAACAGCGTCCTGGACATTCTTCATGTATATGACAAGCACTGCGCACCGTTACCGTCGCTGCAACCCCGATGTGTGGGATCACCAACAAAATATATAGTTACTGCTTTGGGGGGTAGTTTTCCAATTGAAAGGTCTGTTTCAAATTACAGGCCCAACTTTGTCTTTTTTCTATTAATGCCGCCCTTTGTCTTGCGTCCCATCTTTGAGCTAGTGGTGGCCCACACACCCTCTTGTGGTCACCCGCATATTGGCCACTTACCCACCATTTGCTAGTCAAGACTGTGGGGAGATTAGAGAGAGATTATGGTTTTTTTTTTCATTCAAGTGCGGTTAGGTAGGATTTCCAACCTTTGAATCACTTTACTTTTATCTTTTTACAAAATTCTCCTAAGAGCACAAGTTCTATGGATTTGTACCCGTTTGTCGTCCGGACATTCTTCATGTATTTATGACAAACGCCATGACAATGTTACATAGATTTGATGGTGTGTAGATTCCACAAACCCCATTATAACGTTTGTGGGGGGAATTTCCCACGAGTTTTGGGGCACATTGCCTTTTCCTTAGAACCAACAGGAACCATTCAATTTCATACTCACCGATCATGGATTTCTGCTTTCCAGTCATTCATGGCCAGCAGTAACAACCAGTGGGTCTGCCTACCCTGATACCTGGTCCATGGACAGGAATTAAAAAGCACATTTCAAAAGGTATAAATGTATCAACCCTCCCCCCCACAACTACCTTGTCTTTCAAAGCCTATGTACATTATACTTTTCATAACATACCACTTAAAAGAAGGGGAAGGGAATTTGGTGGACCTGTGACAGCCATAACGTGGAACTGGAAATCAGAAATCTCTCGGTCGGAGCATGATCTGGACCCTTCCCCTGTTTTTTTCCCAAGGTCACCAGGGCAGCAAGTCCCCCAATGGGAATACCAAAGCTCCCAAAATGATCGGGGGGCAAAACGCAAAATCAATCTAAACACACAATTTGCTTTACTTACAAACTCCAACAATGATACCAGTCCCCTGAAGGACCCCGTTTTTGTTCCATAACTCTCAGATCTTCAGATTGAGCCCACTACAACCAACTAAATGCCCGTGAACAAACCGTCCCCTCCTCATCGAAGACCCGTTTGCGTTGCAAACTCAATTCTTTGTGTGCTTTCGCCCTCCAACCCACGGAACCATGCTAATTGTCCCTTGTGTTGACGTCGACGCTTTTACATCCCCCTCCAGGATCTTTATGCCTTAGTTCATAGGTCTCGTATGCACGATACATATCCATCCACTTATAGTCCTTTTTAGGTGAAGCGTGACCTTTTCTCGATAGCCTCCTGCACATCCAATATTTACGTTATGATAGTTCTTTTCTAAAAGTCTGTTGCATCTTTTCTATCTATATTCTCAATGCAACGCACTAAGTCTAGTCGCCCAGTGCCATTTTTTTCTCTATGCCACATTCGGATTTGAAAAATAGAGGGTAAGATGTACTCAATCAGGTGAACATTCCTGATATAATTTTTAAAAAATCTGAAAGGATGGTTTCAACTTAAACTCTCATCTCACTCCCCCAATAACTGTAAATGGGGCTTTTTTTTAACAGAAGAAGAGCCCAATTCCCTTACTCGAAAGCAGAGGTTATTGCTATTAAGGAAACCGACCTTGAGGGTCCCACCGCATACTCACAAAGAAATCTCCCGATGGTTCAAGGGGACTCTCGTCACACGCTTTGCATACATAAATGAAACGATGCCCCCCGTGGAGGCTTGGGATAAAGTCTCTTGGCCTTACTCTTAATAATTCGGAGCAAAAATCTTTGGCTCAGGAGGGAGTGCCATGCCCCACATTTATTGCCTGATAATTGCTGACAATGCTGACACCTCTGACCGCTGAGCGTATCATTTGACCTCAGTTGTTGTCTTAAATCGTCGAGGGAACAAGAAATCTATCACGTCTTTTCTGGGCCAAGGCACGGGAAGGGCCAGCAGACCAGAACAGTCTTCCACATGGGCATAATCTGAAAATAAGCTTCATGTCTTGCGGGATAATTGGAGTTTAGACAGTGAACCTTTATGGCTGGACCCCTTATTAGCAACACTGCACCAACACCATGTCTTGGCCGGAACCAACCCAATTGATTCAAGTGTGCCTGCACTCCCTCAAGTTCCAGCCGCTAGCCTCAGTCTCTGGGGTGACCCGTCCCCCCGACAAGACACTATTCGGCCCGCGGATGGTGAGCAGATGGGGAATTCCTTCTGGTCCACCTCATTGGTGGGTCGGTCCTGCCCGCAAGAAGAAGAGGGTACCAGGCCCTCACCTTGGCCAATTCGTACTCCCCTATACATCTGCTATTGCGTCTGCACTTGGGCTCTGATTTTCTGAAGAGAACCTCCATATTAGGAGGACGGTTGGACCCCACATACAAAAGGCCATGTCCCAGTTCTGCCCTGAAGGGCATTCCATTGACCGTTGCTCCCAGACAGGGATAACGAATGACAGAAAACGCGACACTTTGTTGTTGTTGGTTGCACATGAGTCCACTACTGGTCGCCCCATTTGTGTACTAACGGTTCCTGAAGACATCGGGGATTATTCACAAACTCCACTACCCCTGGCCGAATCTCTTGGGGACCGGACCTTTTCCTCCGGAGCTCTTTGCCTCCAGGATCGTTTCATCTGTCCCGGTACAATGACAGCTGTTAATATTGCGGTTGTTTTCGGACCATTCGAGAAAATCCCTTGAAACTCTTCGAAAGAGTGTTGACTCACTGTTTCCCCCCTGCTTTTCTCGAATATGTAGTTTTCACAGTGTTGGAATGCGCTTCATTAGTGTTACATATGCCCTCTGATTGTGCCTCCATAAAATCTTTCTAGAGACCATAAACACTTGCCTCAACTACCAAAGGTTGTGAGGACTCGTCCTTCTTTCTCCATGACCATTGCCATCCATTACTAAATCTTGAAAAGGGTGCCCACAACCTTGTTCTGACGGCATCCGTTGTGATTACTCCAGTAGGCTTGAGGTTTGGGTCTCATGGAAACCCCCTGTTTAGCCCGTTTTCTCTGACAATCTGAACCCCATTCACTCCTGTAACACCAACTTCCGTAGAGCCGAGTCAGCTATTTGGTTCCTCTTTTGATGCCTGGCTAGCCTTACTCTCCGGTATAGCAAAATCGCTGCAGAGACCTCATGCCACCTCCCGGACCATTTGGACTAGGCACAGAAACCGCTCGACTGCTTACATCTAGACCTAGGACTTGCAAATCTTGAGCACGCAGCTGTTTTACTCTGGACCTCTTGTCTATATTATACTGCTTCATTATTTTGCTGTTGTGTCCCTATAACTGGACCTATAATTTTTTTTAGCCCCTCGTTCAAACTGGTACGGAATTGCTCCCAGTATACACTAGCTCTTGCATGGGTGGAAGCCCGCTTCCTTCCCCCCCCCCCTCCTTTTTTTTTACTTGCTCTTTTTCTTGTGTCTCTGTTTGAGTACCATTCCCAGATCTCTGTAGTACTACACCTACGTCATATCATCTGAGTCCCCGTTTTGCCTTGCCTTCTTTTTCGTTATGATCCCCGGCCCACCAATCAGCCCTTGTCGTTCCTAGATTAGTGGCCATATCTGGAGTTTTTTCCGTATATACGTCCATCAGCGCAGAAAGCACACCTCGGACAATCCTTTGGGGGATTGGGACTGACCAAAGGTGAGGCTCCCGCGAACTGAATCTGGTTCAATCTCGATGGGCAATACCGTCCAAAACAGTTTTCTGTAGCCTAAATGGATTGCACAGTGACATCCGCCAGACCGGGTTCCTTCAGATATATGGCTCAACCAAACCAATGCCCACGGGTTAAACCACTCAAGCACTGTCCAATGATGAGGATAGCACGACTCCCATCTCCTGAACTTTGGCTTCGACACAACTTCGTCCTTAGACCTCTAAGGTCGAACACAGGTCTCAGTCCCTGAGGCTTTTTTTTACCAGAATATTTCCATACCTTGTAATAAAACCTTTTGTTGCTACATGCAGACGGTACTGGCTCAGATTTGCCTCCTTTTACCTGCCAACTGTGCACCAACATATTCCATTCATCACCTAAACCTTCGTCGGTGGTTGCGCAACTCCTGAATGCGTCATAACCTTGTCTCTTATCGGACAACCCTCCCGGAATCTCGGATGTTGCCTTATCCCTGCTGTATACCTTAAGAATATCCATGGGCCCCCGAGCTACCCCGATATGCTGGCAGGCCACCTCCGGACCATTCCTGGAGAAGAATCTCAACCGTCCCTCCTAATCTCTCTCACAACGGGCCGGCGCTACTACCCTATTGTTGGGAGGACTGGGCGATTTGTAGACCGGTCGTACAGTTTCCAGGCGACAGATCTCCATTGGTCCCTCCTTCTCCGGGCCTGTTAAAATTCGGTTTGGTTGGCCTCCGAGATAACGGATTCTTCTATTGTAAGGTTGATTCAACCTAGGGGGTATTCCTTCTTCTTGAGGACACGAAGAAACGTGCTCGTCTGCCACCTGAAGATTGGTGATTAATTGACGTTCTACACCATCTTGGCCCCCTAAAACCGCATATTTCCTTGCCCACATGGAAACATGTAATAGACTTTTATTCACAGATGTATTATCGCCAACCACGGATCTCTTAGTCAATAATCGCCCCGCCGTGGGATAACCCCCCTGGAATTGCCCCATTGATCTTGCTGCAAAGTTTCGGTGACATTTATCCCTATGATCGCTTCGCCCGAAAGACCCACATCCAGTGCTGGTCTTTCTTTCATCTCAGACTAACATTCCCCCCAATATTTACAACTCCTGGATCCGCTTTCAACATGTTGAATGTATCTGCATCTCTCTATTTTTTGAATCCTGATGATTCATGCGCCTTGGAGGACTCCGCCCCTGCTCTATCCTCCCACCGCAATGGCTGCGCCTGCAAGCAGGCCGCCGCCTGCCTCTCGTAATCCCTTTCCCTAAGAAAATCCATCCTCTATCAATAGGGTCTCTAAACCCCTGCTGCATCTCCACATCCCCGGGTATGTAATAAGTGGTTCCTCCGCGCCAAGCGGGATGAATGCTGGTCTACCTTGCGGACGGACTATCCACCAATTTCTGTTCATCCTCCAAGAAGGGGGTACTTCTTTTTTAGAAAATTCCCCCCCGTACCGTGGACTTTTCCACCCCCTTCCCGAATCCATTATTTCTTCCATCGAAAAAATGTAACGACAAAAGTCTGCTGAATTCCCCCCTTTTTAAAGAGACGGAAAAACTTATCCGCCCACCCCTAGATGATTGCCGTGTATACCAATGACAAGGACACGGGACGGTCCCTTACCTGCCTTCGATTACGGGGCTCGCATTATTTGAAATCATCCAAAGTTAGTTTCAATTTCTCTAACCACAGCCTAGTCCCAGCGCGGAGACTCAACATGATGTTCTAGACCTTCTTCGTCCCGCGCCTTCCCCAATCTGACCCCCTCCAACCACGCCACCTGGTACTCATGGGACCCTATTGCTCTTTATGGACTCCACATTTCATGCCCTCTCCGCCCACGCTGTTGTATGCATTCATCAATACGTCAAACGATTTTTCTGACCGTGGATGGAATTGCTAGGGAATCCCCACTTCCACACGTTGACAGTGTATGTTCGGCGTATCTAGGAGAGGCTTGCGAGGAGAGGCTAAAATAAAAATATTGACAAAGCCACCAGACTAAAGACAACAATTCACACTCTTAAAATAACTCATCCCAAGCACCCACTACGACTCTCCCCTTGGCGGCTGTTCCCCGCCGGCTGACTTCCTGGAACAGCTGATACCCCCAGACCCTCCCACGTGCTGAGGACAAACCCCCGAGATCGAAAGTTAACATCAGAACACAAAATACTAAATCCCTCTACCAAGAAACTTAAGCGACCGGAAAACCAAAATAACCGAATAGAAACGAAGAACAGCCCACACTCTCCATTACTTTGGACAGAAAAACCCAAATCATTCCAACCGGCAAAGTGCAAACGCTGGGGACCACCAAACAACCACGGCAATCACGGCTCACAGGCAATCCCTGAACCGGACCAAGTACGAGAAGAGAACTCCGCCCCTCACCGAACGCCGACCCAAGACTTGCAGACTCGGCAGCCAGAGGCGATTCCCCCGCTTGCCAGAATCCTTGCTCAACAATAGCCGAAAAGCCCAAGACCCCCGCGGCACCCTACGGGGGAAACCGGCCAATATGGCACTAATCGCCGGAGAAACTCAAAGAGCCGCCCTCCGCCACCATGGGGACCCCCCCCGTTGCGACCCGACGAATACCCTGATTGTTCAGCGACCGCCTGCCCGGGATCTCCATCTTGGGAGGGAATCGCGTGCCTAGGCACGGAACAGACACCCCTATCCGACCCCCGGCCGCACAAGGGCCTACTCCACTTACCACAGGAACTCATGAGAGGGGAAAACTGGGGGAGCATCAGGATAAGGAAGAGTGGGAGAGACTGTCCTGGAAAAAATAAATTCGCCGCACTGGCCGGTATGGGCTGCTACTTTGTGGAATACTAATGTAGCTGTTATTGAGGCAGGAAGAAAAAAATACCCAAGCTTTATAGTGTTGGGGCCCCCGAGGGTTGACTACCCCTTACACCTTTTTCTTTTTAACTTCATGTCCCAGGGCCATCCTTCAGGCAGTCTAAACCAACCATGCTGGGCCCACCCTTGCTGTCATCCGGCTTGACCTGGGCGAAAAAGAATAGGATTGTTCCAAATTCCAGAGCACTCTTTTGATTTTTTCTTGTACACTGACTACCCCTCTTTTTGATGCATGCCCCGTTCCAATTTGACGATAGTTGGTTTCTGGCCACCCCACTCCACCTGATCGTATCCACCCCACACATGACCATACCAGGTTGATTATAGGACAGGGGGACGATTCGCGACGACTCAACCCATTTTAGGGGGTTTTTCTATCTTGTCAAGTGCCGGCGTCTATGTACGGATGTCAAACCATCCTTCGTCACTCATCTTATTTTCTAACCCAACAATCTTCTAAAAACACAGAATTAATTGGATTACGCGTTCTGGAATTCTTCATGTCATGATGAAAAGGGTAAGTTCGCGTCCACCCGTACACATACCCAGCTGTAAGGTTCTATAGATTCCACCAAAACACCCTAGAGTTTTACTGGGGTCATTTCAAATTTGGGAACGGGCTTCTGTTTTATTCTTTGAAAAAGTTTCCTCTAGGTGTCTAAAATCTAGAGATGCACTTCGGATGTTTTGTTGTCTTGTAACTTGCACCGTATGCTATGCTTCCCTTTGAGTTAGTGGTCCGGCCCCGTGGACTCTGTTCCTGCCTGCAACTATGCCACCCTACTGATATATTCCGATTGAGTGCAGTTGACATTTGGTAGGTAGACTATTTGGTAATCTTTTTCATTACTTGGGTCTTTTTACGACCCGGGCTTCTTTCTTGGTTGTTAACTTTGAACATACTGGTTCTATTTCTTTAGTGTTTTTTTCAGGAAATATGTGAAAATCCCAAGATCCTCGCACAAAAAACAATTGCTATGTTGTTATGAACTGAAAAAATGGGCTACCGTTGCTTACGTGAAGGTCCCATGTAGGATTCTGAGTACGCCTAATCGGTTAGTAAGTACGTATTACAAGCTCAAGTTATATCTCTTTTTGGGGGGGATTTTGGTTAGCGGAGGTGTTTTTGTCTAGATTGTGAAAAATCTTAAAAGTTGCTGTCTATTGCGGCACCCTACGCATTGGTTCACTTTGGCATGTAGATTTCATGGCCCGGAGTGCCCCGTAACCAGATTCATGGCATCAAGTTTCATTCATTTTTACTCCAGTACCATGTAGTTGGAAGGTGTGTAGATTGTCCAACAAATATTATAGTTTTGGGACGTATTTCTAATTATCAGAGGGGTGTTTTTAGTAGATCAACCATCTGAAAACGTTGCTGTAATTTGTGGTCAATCTGTCACCTGGTATACCCTTTTGGCCCTGGCATCTAGTCGATTCAAAGCTACTGCGTGCTCCTTAACAAACCATAGGGATTCCCATTTGATTCTGGACATTTGGGAGATTGATATTTTGGCATATAATTTTGTTTTACTTCTTTACCTTGGGATGTGTTGGCAATGATTCTCACCCTTTGAGGTTTTTCGCCCTTAAAAATTTTTTTTTAGAAATCTGTTCCTCCTAAAACCCCTGCAAACTTACTACGACAGACTACAACATGTGCCCATCACCTATTGATTGGTCCTCCACCCCTTGAAGTCCGCCCCCACCCTACCCTATCTACCAGACCTCACCCCCCCCCATGATAGCCCCCCCTGCCCATCATCGGTTCCCCCCCATCCCTCTGTTGCGTGCTTCCTCGAGAGAAGTACCTTTACACGAACGGAGCAGTGAGGAAGCCGCCATAACACCTGTGCATACGTGCGTTGGCGAAGCAGTCGATCGTGTAACAAAGCAATCATGGCACATACCGTTGAGTTTTTTTTCCAGAGACAGGTCAGTTGAATGCTTCCCCCCGATCGCCCCTAGCGGTTTTAAAGGTACAGGCACAGATTGTATATTAACGATCTGTGGCAGTTTTTGCATTCACTGATCTGTGGCAGTTAAAGGGTTAACATATTTGTTTATATATTTATCGGTTTTTAACAAATTTACCGTCTTTGTTTACATGTTTCCCATTTTTGTTTATATATTTACCGACTTTGCTTTCATATTTACAGTTTTTGTTTACATATTAACCATGTTTTTATATTTACCATCTTTGTTTACATATCTACCGTCTTTGTTTACATATTTCCCATTTTTTTTACATATTTACCGTCTTTGTTTACATATTTACTGTTTTTGGTTACATATTTACCTTCTTTGTTTATATATTTACTGCTTTTGTTTACATATTTACCATTTTTGTTCATATATTTACCATCTTTGTTTACATATTTACAGTTTTTGTTTACATATTTACCGTCTTTGCTGGGGGTTTTTACCGTCTTTGTTTACATATTTACAATTTTTGTTTAGATATTTACCGTCTTTGTTAACATATTTACCGCCTTTTTTACATTTTTAACATCTTTGTTTACATATTTACAAACTTTTTTTTACATATTTCCCATTTTTGTATACATATTTAGTCTTTGTTTATATATTTACCGTATTTGTTTCCATATTTACCATTTTTATTTATATATTTACCGTCTTTGTTTACATATTTACCGTTTTCATTTACTTATTTACCGTCTTTGTTTATATATTTACCATCTTTGTTTTAATATTTACCATTTTTGTTTACATATTTACCATCTTTTTTTATATATTTACCAACTTTGTTTACATATTTAATGTTTTTGTTTACATATTTACCGTCTTTGTTTACATGTTTCTCTTTTTGTTTACATATTTACCGTTTTTGTTTACATATTTACCGTATTTGTTGTTATTTTTACTGTCTTTGTTGTTATTTTTACTGTCTTAGCTTACATATTTACCTTTTTGTTTATATATTTACCGTCTTTGTTTATAAATTTACCATTTTGTTTATATATTTACTGTATTTGTTTACATATTTACCGTTTTTGTTTACATATTTACCATTTGTTTTTATTTTTACTGTCTTTGTTTACATATTTACCATTTTTGTTTATATATTTACCGACTTTGTTTACATATTTACGGTTTATATTTACATATTTACTGTCTTTGTCTACATATTTCCCATTTTTATTTATATTTACCATCTTTGTTTATATATTTACCGTTTTTTTTACATATTTGCTGTCCTTGTTTATATATTTACCGTCTTTGTTTACATATTTACCGACTTTGTTTACATATTTACCGTCTTTGTTTACATATTTACAGACTTTGTTTACATATTTACC